>QXTE01000233.1:1559172-1570134 GCA_003942145.1 Platysternon megacephalum
CCCTCTGTAGAATCCAGTCACAGAATGGAGATTCGGAATCACATGGGCAGGTCACATGCCCATGCATGACTCAGGACTGCAGGTAGCAGCCATTACCCACATGCTGCCTTGAACGTCCTCAGGTAGACTTCTAATGTGGATTGGAGTCTTCCAAGCTCTTTTGTCTGTTAAGTGCCCCCTGACTGAACACCTAATTTGCACATTCCTTTCCCAAGAAGTCATCAAATGTTCTAACTGAGGCCCCTTAGAAATCAAGCAATTATACAGCCAATGTTCATAACTTTGAACACACAAATGGTGCCTGCATACAACTAGGGTGAACACAACCAGTAGATCATAACCTTTACATAGATATGTTACATGGCCTATGTAGCAAAACCCTATTCCAGTTATATTATACATACATTTGTGAGCCCCTTTATGGGGTACGCTGTCACACATCCTATGAAATTAATAGGCAGCAGAAGGAAGTACTTCTTCACACAGTGCACAGACAACCTGTGGAACTCATTGCCAGGGGATATTGTGAAAGCCAAAAGTATAGTGGGGTTCAAAAAGAGTTATATGAGTTCATGGATGATAGGTTCATCAATGGGTATTAGCCAAGATGGTCAGGGATGTAATCCCATGCTCTGGGTGTCCCTAAACCTCTGACTGCCAGAAGCTGGGACTGGACGACAGGAGATGGATCACTCAATAAATGCCCTGTTCTGTTCATTCCCTCTGAAGCATCTGGCACTTGCCACTGTTGGAAGACAGGATACTGGGCTAGATGGACCACTGGTCTGACCCACTATGGTCGTTCTTATGGGAGGAGTTCTGTGATGACCTGTGATGGGGTGTCTTTGGCCCTTTGTGGCCCCCTGCTGGACGCCATTAGGTCCTACTACACATTGCCACAGGAAGGAGCAGCAAAGGTGGGTCCCCCAGGCCTGCCTAGAAAGGCTGCATAGAAGCAGCCAATCACAGCCCAGAAGGTTCAGATAAAAGGAGCTGCAGGGCCTCAGCAGGTCAGTTCCTGGTTGGGGCCAGAGGGATGAGGAAGGATGCTCTGGCCACAGCAGCTTAATGAGCTGCATTTGCTAAACCTAGGAGCAAAAGGACCTGAGAGTTCTAGCCCTAAGGGAATGGATGGAGGTAAAGGGACCAGGTGGAAAGAGGCTCAGGTGAGGCAGCAGCAACTATTTGAAGGAATTAAAGGGAGTGGCATGTGGCTGCTGTTTATAGGATCCCTGGGTTGGGATCCGGAGTAGTGGGTGGGCCAGGGTTCCCCCACCGACCACTGGCGAAGTAGCCTAAGCCCCAAGAAGAGACACAGCTCGCTTAGAAGCCTAAGTGAAGGGCCGGATTTAAAGGGCCCAGAGGTGGAGCTGAAGACCCTGGTGGGGGCAGATAGTTTGATTGGACTTTTGCTACCTCAGAAGGGGTTCATCCATTTTGACTGTGTGACTTGGCCAGAGGACTGACGCACTGAAGACCCACCAAGCAAGTCGGCAACCTACAGGGGGTGCCAGGAATAGAAAAATGCCTGCAGTACCAGGTGTGGCAGCAGGCAGTGCTCCGGAGGTGAGTGTCCCCCATTACATGACCTCTGTCAAAAAGTCAGAGAATCTGCTTTGCCTAAGGGGACAAAACAAGCCGCTAATATGTTAATGGAACATCTCAATGTTAAGAGGCAGGAAAGCTGGCGTGAATGTGTTGAGAATGTGGACTTCACCCACTTAAGCTATAGGTCCTTGTGCCTTCTTTGTCTCCTTTGGGCTGAGGAGACCCCTAAAAACCCTACACATGTCTCAGCAAATGCTCTGGGCAGCCCACCTTGTGGCCAACAGCCAACCAGTAATCACAAATGGAGTTCATGACTGGAAGGTATTGTCTGCTCTTGCAAAGGTTTGGTCAACTCTCTCAGCCAACTCCAGCTTATCTCAGCCATTCACTAGCAAAGGAAAAGGAAAGGAGCAAAGGAAATCAGCTGTTTCTTTCTTAAAATCTTACAAGGCTCCTGGGCTTAACAACATCCATGGGAAGTTCCTGCATCACATGTTGTGAGTTTTTGCTAAGACTCTCTCATGTTTGTCTGGAATGCGGATCAGTTCCAAAGATTTGGTGAAGGTCACACATAGTGGCACTTCTTAAGCCTGGAAGGAAGCTGGATGACCCAAAGAATTATTGCCCAATCGCTCTGATCAGCATCACTGGGCCTGGGGCGGAACCGGGGGTTGAGGACCCCTGGGGCCCAGAGGAAACCAGCGCCTGTGATGGCCAGGGTCATCAGCCACAAGAATGGGACACAGTCTCCCAGCCATTCGGAGATGGCAGAAAGCTTTGCTGCAGAAGAGTCCAGGAGACCCCCAACTGCAGCCCTTCCCAGCAATCTGTAACCTCTTCCTGCTCTTTGTCTGTTTTGGTGTATGCTCCTCATGGGGAGCTGGCTCCTGATAGGCCTGTGCAGAGTCTGGCACATTGTGGGCACTAATGTAAATTATAACAATAGCAGTGGGGTGGCTGGGAGGGTAATATGCAGCTGATACTGTTTATTTGTATTGCAGTGGCCTCAATCAGAGATCATGGCCACGCCATGCTTGCTGCTGCACAAACATGTAGCTAAGAGACGGCCTTGGCTCTGGAGAGCTTGCAGTCTAGGGTTCTGAGCCACAATAGCTGAATGAAAAAGGCAAGGGAGGATGCAGTAACAGCAACACAACCATGTTTTTGTATAATGAATAGCATGTGCCTCCTTCCTACATAAAAAGATGGGCTTTAGTACTGCCGAGAAATGAGCCTGAGAGCAGTCTCTGGAGCTGATAGCCTCTGGCCCCTCCTTTGTGTGCCCTAGAAGGAAGGTGGAGACCCAGGTGCACAAATAGGATCTCAGCAATGGGGTGTGGGTTATGATGAGTCCTGGCAGCAACTGGGGTGATCAGAGAGGAACCTATGGACAAGTCCCAGAGGAAGGTGAAAGTTCAGGATTGCCCCAGGATTTCCAGCCTTGGGAGCAAAAGCAGCACTCTAATGCTTATGCACCAGGCCCTGAACATGGCTGCAAAGCTGAATCATAGACCCACAGAGTTAGAAGGGGCCACAAGGGTCACCTAGTCTGACCCTCTGCCAAGATGCAGAATTTGTTGTGTCTAAACCATACAAGACAGATGGCTCCAGCCTCCTTTTGAAAACCTTCTGTGAAGAAGATTCCACACCCTCCCTAGGCAGTCTGTTCCCTTGTCCTACTGTTCTTACAGTTAAACAGTTTTTCCTGAGATTTAATCTAAATCTGCTGGGCTGTAGTTTGAACCCGTTGCCTCTTGTCCTGCCCTCTGTGGCAAGAGAGAACAACTTTTCTCCATCTTTTTTGTGGCAGCCTTTCAAGTATCTGAAGACAGCTATCATGATCCCCCTTAATCTCCCTTTTTCCAAACTAAACATATCCAGTTCCTTCAGCCTTTGCTTGTATGGCTGCATTCCATCCCTTTGATCATCTTTGTCATTCACCTCTGGATCCTTTGTAATGTCTCCACATCCTTTCTATACACTGGAGACAAAAATTGGACACATACTCCAACTGAAGCCTAACCAGTGCTGAGTAGAGCGGTACTATCACCTCCCATGACTTGCGTGCTATGTCTCTGTTCATGCAACCTAAAATTGCATTTACTTTTCTTGCAGCAGCATCGCATTGCTGACTCATGTTGAGGCTGTGATCCACCACAACTCCCAGATCCTTTGCAGCAGCGCTGCTGCCAAGCCAGTTATCCCACACTTTGTATTTGTGCATTTGTTTTTTCTTCCCTAAGTGTAGCACCTTACATTTGTCTTTGTTGAATTTCATTTTGTTGTCTATAGCCCAGTTCACCAATTTATCAAGATTGCTCCGAATCTTAAATCTATCCTCCAAAGTGTTGGCAGCTCCCGTGCCCGCAGCTTTGTGTGATCTGCAAACTTGATCAGGATGCTTTTCTGTTCCTCCATCCAGGTCATTAAACAACATCAGACCCAGAACAGATCCCTGTAGAACCGCACTTGAGACCTCCCTCCAATCTGACATTGTTCCATTAATAGTTACTCTTTCTTTGTGGTTGTTTAACCAATTATGTATCCACCTAATGATAGTTCTGCCAAGCTCACATTACTCCAGCTTACCTATCAGAATGTCATGTGGGACTGTGTCAAAAGCCTTGCTGAAGTCCAGGTATATTAAGTCCACTGCATTTCCCCTATCCACCAAACTAGTTACCCTGTCAAAGAAGAAAATCAAGCTGGTTTGGTATTATTTGTTCTTGGTAAATCCATGCTGGCTGCTAGTTATTACCTCTTCATCCTCCAGATATTCGCAAATTGAATGTTTTATACATTGCTCTAGTAGCTTCCCAGATATCGAGGTCAGGCCAACTGGTCTATAGTTCAGACTCTTTTTCCCCTTTTTAAAAATAGGCGCTATGTTAGCCCTTTTCTAGTCTTCCAGGACCTCTCCTGTCATCCATGAATTTGTAAATATTGTTGCCAGTGGCTCCGAGATTTCTTCAGCTAATTCCTTCAGTACCCTCGGGTGAATAGCATCGGGCCCCACTGATTTGAATTCATTCAAGTTGGTCAGAAGATCTCTGATGTGTTCTTTCCTTATCCCGATCTGCCTCCCTTCCCCTTTGTCTATGGTAACTTCGCTAGTCATCCAGTCACGTGTTATTTTTTGTGAGAAGATTGAAGCAAAGTAGGCATTGAGCAGCTTTGCCTTCCTATCATCTTCCGTTATCAGCTCACCTTCTCCATTGAGCAGCAGATCCACACCATCCCAGATCTTTCTTTTTTGGCTGATGTGTTTGAAGAACCCCTTCTTGTTGTCTTTAACATTCCTTGCCAGCTGTAACTCATTCTTTGCCTGGGCTTTTCTGATTTTTGTCCCTACATGCTCGTACTATTCCCATGTACACTTCCTGGGTGAAATGCCCTTCCTTCCATTTCCTGTATGTATCCATTTTGGTTTTCAGATTGTTAAAAAGCTCCTTGTGCAGCCATGTTGGCCTCCTCTGGCTCTTCTTACCTTTTCTCTGCGCTGGAATAGCTTGATGTTGAGCCTCTAGTATTACATCTTTTAGGAACTGCCAGGCCCCTTCAGCTCCTTTTCTTCCTAATTGTTCTTTCTACTATTTCTCTGAGTCAATTGAAATACACCTTTCTGAAGTCCAGTGTCCTTCTTTTGCTGTTCTCACATCCTCCTTTGCTTAGGATCTTGAATTCTATCAGATCATGATCACTTCTTCCCAATTTCCCGACCACCTTCACGTTCACAACTAATTCATCCCTGTTGGTCAAAACCAGATCCAAAATGGATGACCTTCTAGTTGTTTCCTCAACTTTCTGAATCAGAAAGCTGTCCCCTGCACATGCTAAGAATTTGCAGGATGTATCATGTTTTGCTGCAATAGTCTTCCAACAGATATCAGGGAAGTTAAAATCCCCATTAATACTCGCTCGTGTATGTTAGCTAATCTTGTTACCTGCTTGTAGAATGACTCATCCACTTCCTCTTCCTGATTTGGTGGCTATAATAGACACCCCACCATAACATCCCTTGTTATCCTCACCCAGAGACTCTCGGTAGAACTGTTGCTCACTTCCCCTTGGACCTTGGAGCAAGTGTACACATTCTTGACGTACAGCACAACACCCCTGAGCAATGTAAGTTATACTGAAGTAACCTGTAGTGTAGACATAGCTTGAGTTACTCTGAGATAGGGGGACAGGCTACAGGGGACTCTGTGACACACCTCTCTGCCCTCACTATGGCATTTGCGGGGAGGATTTGGGGCAGAGGTGAGGAAAGGTAGTGGACAGTGGCTTCACTACTGCACAGATCTGCAAGCTTCAGGGACATGCAGGAATCCCAACCACTGCTCCAGCCAAGGGAGGTCCCTTACCCTGCACAAAGCCTGCAGGGGTAGCACTAGGGTCTGTAAATCCTTGGTCTCTTCTGCAGCTGGGCTTGGAAGGAGCTGTCGCTGAGCCCTGGAGAGCCACAAAAGCCCTCTAGCAAAAGGTTGGCACCCCTGACACACGCCTGGCCTGCATTCTGTAAGGCAAAGGCCTGTGCTGAGTGGCATGGGCAGCGCATGAACTGCTGGTTGGGGGAGGCTTGCCCCCAGCCACACCTTCTGCCCGAGGCCCCACCCCTTCCAGGCCCCCCGCCGGAGCCCAGAGCTCCCCCTGCCCCAGGCTCGTGCCCCCTGCCCCAGAGCACCGGGAGGGCGGGCAGTGTGGCCCCAGCCCCGGAGCGCTGGGAGAGCAGGCAGCATGGGCCCAGTCCCTGAGCGCTGGGAGAGCAGCATGGGCCCAGCCCTGGAGGGAGGGCAGCAGGCCCCCAGCCCGAGCTGGAGGAGCCACAGAGTGGGATGCAGGAGGGGGGCTGGGGGCGGACCGTGGGCGGGGCCACACCTGGCTGTTTGGGGAGGCACAGCCACCCCCAGCCTAGGATACCCACTGCCCATGCCGTGCAGGCAGGGCAGCAAAGTCCCATGTTACAGCTGGTTTGCTCCAAGTTAAGAAACGGCCAAATTCTACTCTCAGGTTCCCCTGCAATGTCAGCTAGGCCCCTGGGGTGCGATGAGGGTTACTCACGGCAGGCTGGCATTGTCCGGGCCTGCATTAACCACAGCCCCATGCTCAGCGACGGGTCGAGACCCTGAGAGCAGAACTGGCCCAGGGTTTTCAAACAAGTTTCCATTACCCTTGTCAGGCTGGCCTGTGTGGGTAACAGCTATAGGCCTGGGCACCCTTATGGCTCCACTGAGTTCACACCATCAGAAGTCAGTTCCAAATGTGAAGTGAGCACAGCTCTGGGGACGCTGCCCCTGTCCCAGAAGGAGTAGGTCAGTGCCTGGAAGCCTGCCCCATTCTTATGAGAATTGCTGGCTGCACTGACTATGCTTTTCCCCTCATTGTGGGGGACCCCACCAGGTGTGGCACGCAGCAGGATACTAACCATTACAGCCTTCCTCGGCATTTGGAAAATTATGTCACGTTCCACCCCAGCAGCCTCTGTGCCTGTGCCTCTCACCATGGGAACATCTGGAGCTGATTCTCACCTCCACAGAGCCAGATGTGGGCTCTCCAGCTACATCAAGGTGTGGAAAATTGTTCTATTAATGCCAGGAAATGTTCTCAGTGACTCACCCTAACCCCTCCATTGGTTGCCAAGTTGCCCCTAAGAACATGACATCATCTTCCTGAGACAAGAACAAAGGCTAGAACTGAACGTTAGTTCCTTGGGAAAGTTAAATGCCTAAAAGTATTTAAAATATTTTGTTCATGTTTTTTACTGGTATGGTGGCACTTCGCCCCCTTGTGGTGATTTTAATAACTGGTAGCAAAGTGCAATAGTAAACACTAAAATGCACATAGTGGTTTCATATAGCTTCATTGGGTGAAAGTCAGACTGTCCAGTTGGGACAGCACAAGTCCTAATAAACCTTAAGCAGAATGTGAGCAATGCATAGATCTGTGATGGGGATGAATTCCCCATGGAGAACAGGAATGAGCTTCTGGATCCAGAGCCAGGTCAAGGGCCAGCTGAGCAGGGCAGTTGCCCTGGGTATCAATTTCTGGGGACACCATCCTGCTGGACTATTTTGCTTGTTTGTTTGTTTGCTCCTTTCTGATTGGCTGGCCTTTTCCCCCCCTCCACTGTTTGGAAACATTTCCAGCAAAACAAGAAGGACCACTGCTGCCTGGATCCTATGGTCTCACGCATCAGCATGGTGGCACAAAATGATCCACCAAGGGTTTTCTCCTGCCCCTATGCTAACATCATCTATAGAGGCTGCAAAGCTACAAAGCCTGGAATTTCTCCCATCACACTCCAGCTGCACCCCCAATACACATACCCTGGAGGGCCCCTCTGCAGGACAGGCTGTTACAGCCCTGAATAATTTTCACCTAGGTTTATTCACTCCCAGTTACTTCTCATTACAAGGAAACCCCATGGTCTGCACCCATTAGAAAAAACACAGGCTGATTTGGGATCAGAGGGCACCACAAACCCATGCACAGTCCGCACAAGAGGCCCTAGAATTATGCTGGGGGTAGAGGGCATGGACTCTGTGTTCCATCACTAGACACTGATCCAGAAATGGGATCCCTGCACACACACTCCTGCACTCTGGATAATAATGGTCGGGAAGGGGTATGGGGGGGCTGGAACATGAGCCCACATTAGTGCTCCCTTTGAGTATTAAGGGGAGGACCCACTTTTGTGCCTGCCTTCATTTGGTGCCAGAATTGGGTCTCAGGAGAGGAGGGTGTTTTTGTTTTGGGGGGTGCTTTGCTTAGTGAAAGTAACATTTACTTGTTGATTCCAGTTGTTTATAATATCCTGGGCATACTCAATATCTTGTGCCCCAGCCAATGGCCCAGGCCCCAAGCAATGTCTATCTAATGCTCTGGATCAAACCCAATGATCTGGGCCCATCCAATACTCCACCTAATAGTCATATAATGCCCTGGGCCTGCCTAATGTTATGGCCACATCTAATGCCCAGGGTATACCCAATACACCAGTCCCACCCAACACCCAGGGCACAGTCAATCCCCTAGGTTCATCCAGTACTGTGGGTCCTACCCAGCTCTCTGGGCTCCATCCAATATCCTGAGACTAAGTAATGCCCTGGGCACACAATAAAAAAAAATCCTAAAACACAAACTTGGGTCTACACTTATCAATAGTTACATTTCCTAGCTAATAAAGTAGATTTCCCCCCAAAGTCCAGTCGGTTGCAGAGCTGGCTGGTTTCTCAAGAACCAGAATCCAAAGGTTCATGAAAGCACCTTCATCCACCAGGGGTTTCTTCAGTTACTCCTACTGGAATTCTGCACAATGCAGAATTTGCACAGAATTAATATTCCACGCAGAATTTTATTTTTTCACAAGGATTTGTGATTTCCACCAAAATAACAATATAATTACACGCGGCTGGGGTTCCTGTTGTCAGCCCTGGGCAGCTGGGACAGCCCAAGCCCCAGCCACCCGGGGCTGACAGCGGGAGCCCCACTACACGTGATTATATTGTGTTATTTTAACAAATAAAATATGCCGAATTTTTAATTTTTTGGTGCAGAATTCCCCATAAGTACTCAGTGAATGGATGCAGAGTGCCTTTCCCTATACTACACAGAGTGCCTTTCCCAGACACTTATAGTTGTCTGAAAGATTCCACTGCTGAAGCTGTATCACCCGTCGGTGAACACTTTTCACAAAGCGCTCACTCTATATCTGACCTATCAGTCCTCATCCTCAAAGGAAACCTGCACAACAGCTTCAAAAGACAAGCCTGGGAGTTTAAATGTATAACTCTGCTAGACACTAAAAATCATGGACTGAGCAGAGACATTGGATTTATGGCTTATTACTACAATCTGTAACCCACCAACCCCCACCCCCAGGTTTTTTCCCCCTCACTCCTATCCCCCCCTATGACTGGAGGGCTGTTAACTGGCCATTTCACCTTGAAGGGACCCTTGCAATATGTGCTAACTATACTAAGCAATCTGTTCCATCTCGTATTTAGCTATGACACTATATGACACTATATTTCCCAGCCCTGAAGAAGAGCTCTGTAACTCGAAAGCTTGTCTCTCTGCCCAACAGAAGTTGGTCCAATAAAGGATATTCCCTCACCCACCTTGTCTCTAATATCCTGGCACCAGCACAGCTACAACAAACACTGCATATCTTTTCCCTCAGGCTTTTTCTGGGACAGTGCCCTGAGTGGCTGGTACTGGGTGCTGGCCGAGTCCTAGCTTGGGGTGAGTTCACGGGCATCTCGTATACCAGACATTGGTCCAGATTTGCATGTTGAGTAAGGTAATTGTTGTATATCATGTGGCTCGTGACATTCGAAGGGTAATTACTGCCATTCATTCCCCCTCCCCCGCCTTTCTAACAGACAAAAAAAATCCGTATAACTTCCAGTCTCGCAGAGTACAGCCTCCGAAACATGACCCAGTTACAGTAATTAGCATGATAATCAGAGCTAAGGAGCACACAGGGGAATGGACAAAGGTTGTTTGACAAAGATTGTTGTCTTTATTGATTTAGAGAGCACACTTGATGCAGGGTGTAATCTCCTGTAATTCAGCCTGGAGATTTGGGCTCTTGACTCGGGCTGGACTTCGTCTTCTTATTATCAGAGTAGCAGAGAATAAAGAAGCCATAAAGAGTAGGAAATCTGATTATATGTCAGTCTGGGAGCGGCCCCTGGGTGACTCCTTCCTTGGCTCTTTGATTCTGCCTGCAGTTCTTTGCAGTAATGCTTAGCTCCTTCTACAGTGATGCTGATAATGGTTCCTTATGCTCTGTAAAGGAACTTCCCCCCTGCTCCTCCTTCCCTGGCACCAAGTGAGGAGAAATGTGCCTGAACCAGAGCGTCAGAGACCAAGGAGAACTCCATGGATGGGCCCATGGGTTTCAGCTGAATTCACAGTAAGGTCCTCTCTCTGACTAGAGCAGACAGAGACGAACCAATTGTAGAAAATCTATCACTTTTTTGCAGTTTATCAAGCTTGGAATAGATCATTTACCTCTGGAAACATCCTACTAGGCCCCATGAGTTTATACTGCACCTGCCTGGGGATCTAGAGGTGTTACCTCACTACAAATAATCGACCAGAAACTAACCTTAAACAGGAGTGAAACTGACACTTTCCAGGTACTTTCACAGTATTGCCAATCCCAAATGTTCAAAAATCATGAATTAGGCTCACCAAAAATCATGAGATTGGCTTTAAAATCATGAGATTATGTAAAACTAATGGATTTGGGGTTCTTTTTATTTGCCTGCTGTTTTTTGAGCCTTTAGACCAGGGGTGAGCAAACTTTTGGGGCCGAGGGCCACATCTGGGTGGGGAAATTTTATGCAGAGCTGGGGCAGGGGGTTGGGGTGCGGGAGGGAGTGCAGGGTGTGGGAGGGGGTGCAG
>QXTE01000233.1:1571424-1597078 GCA_003942145.1 Platysternon megacephalum
GGGCAAGGGATTGGGGCAGAGGAGGGGTGCGGGGTGTATGAGGGGGCTCTGGGAAGGGGGTTGGGGTGCGGAGTGCAGAGGGGGCTCAAGGCAGGGGTTGGGGTGCACAGGGGTGCAGGGTGCGGCAGGGGTGCGGACTGCGGGAGGGGGATCAAGGCAGGGGTTGGGGTGCACAGGGGTGCAGGGTGCGGTAGGGGGCTCAGGACAGGGAGTTGGGGTGCAGGAGGGGTGCGAGGTGCAGGCAGGGAGCTTAGGGCAGGGAGTTGGGGTGCAGGAGGGGTGTGGAGTGTACGAGGGGGCTCAGGGCAGGGGGTTGGGGTGCAGGAGGGGTGCAAGGTGCAGGCAGGGGGCTTAGGGCAGGGAGTTGGGGGGCGGGGTACAGGAAGGTTTCGGGCTCCGGCCCCGCTTACCTCAAGCGGCTCCGGGGTTGGCAGTGGCTCGCACCGGGGCCAGGGCCGGCTCCCTGCCTGCCTGCCCTGTCCCTGTCCCCGCGCCGCTCCCGGAAGCGCTGCGGCCCCTGGGGGAGGGAGGGCTCCATGTGCGCTGCCCTTGCTGCGCCTCCAGGTACCTCCCCCGAAGCTCCCATTGGCCACGGTTCCCCGTTCCCGGCCAATGGGAGCTGCGGGGTGCGGTGCCTGGAGGCAAGGGCAACGCATGGAGCCGTCTGCCCCCCACTTCCCCCCCACGGGCCACAGGGACGTGGTGCTAGCGGCGCTGTATGCCGGATCCAAAGCCCTGAAGGGCCGGATCCGGCCCACGCGTAGTTTGCCCACCCCTGTTTTAGACTGCACTGGGGTCACATTTTAAAGCTTCCTCCACAGCCACGAGGACTGGAAACTTAATTTTTTTTTAAGAATGAAGGCTGAAATCATCACATACCACTTGACTCCTGGAGCTGGGGCTTTAAGGAAAACAATTATCATGAGAGTTGGCAACACTGCTTTTACTTCTGTTTAAAGGCTATTTCCTTTCCAGAAGGCTCTTAAACACAACACCACAGCAATTGAGTTGCAGGTCTCACAGGAGAATATTTAAAACCAAACACCAAGAAATTTCTATATTTTATAATTGAGAAAAAAAACTGAGACGTCTGAGGTATCTCAGGGCCATCGCAGGCAGGAAAGGAAAATAAACAGGCACAGGAGCTCTGGGCAGCTCTTCCTCTTGAAAGAAATTTGGAGGGTCAAATCTTCTAGTCCTTAATCCAGTAAAACTTCTATTGCCATCAGTGCCTCCACTCTTAGATATAAACATCACAGTGACCATGTGATAACAGGTGTGGTCAAGAACTATATACTTCATACTTAAATATCGGAGCCATCTTACCCAGAGTCACACAGCTTAGATGCATTGGCTCAGGGACTGGATTTTCTGGCATATTCTGAACTGCGCTGAGCACACAGATGGTGCCCAGTGAATAATGCAAATCATGACAGTAATCGTTGACTTTATGGACTCTGTTGATGCAGTTTCTGTTCTTTGTTCTGGAATTGGCCTGAATACAGCTGAAACCCTAAGAATTTGAGACATAAACACATCTGATACTTACATGACACTTTCTCATTCCTTCTTTTTCTCAGACTCACAATAAAAAATGACTGAACAAAATGGTTTTCAGTTAAAATGTAAAATTGCACAGCAGCCATGCTGTACAACCCAGCCTCGGGCAGAACCTGCTATCCCTTGAGAGTGAAGTGATCTCCTCTCGTCTGACTCTCATTCTCCAGCCTTCCTAAGCTCTGTGCTGCTTTTCATGCTGTCAACCATGACATCCATCCTGGGACCATTTGCTGGAGTCTCAAAGAACTGGCTGCCTTGGTTTTGCTCCCATCTATCAGAGTCCTCTTTTTTTGCAGCATGCAGCAGAGAGAGAGGCTAGTCCCCTGGATAGGGAGCTAGTCCTGAGAGACTTGGGTTCTAAACCCCTCTGCCCCCATGGACTTCCTGTCTGACCCCAGGCCAGTGCTTTAAGGACAGAATTGTAAAGGTTTTTAGGCACCCAAAGATGCAACTAGATCTCTAGTGGGGTTTACAACGCACCAAACCTTCTAAGTACATTTGAAAATCTCACTAGGTGCTTAAATACCTTTGAAAATCTGGCCCTTAGTCTGTGTGTGCCTCAATGCCCCATCTGTACAATGGGGATAACAGCACTGCTCTACCTCACTGAGGGGTTGGGAGGAGAAATAGGTTAGATATTGTGATACTAGGGTGATGAGGCCACATAAGTACCACAGGTAGAGTGGGAACTTCTCTACACACTGCTAGCCCTTCCCCTTCTTTTTACCTATGCCCCCAAATCTCCCCCTTTTCTGAATGTAACCTAGGCTCAGTGCTTTGCTGTATTTTTTCTCTCTAAGGGCAAATGTAGAGCGCTTTGAGTTAAACTAGCCTTCGTAGGGAAAGCGCTGCAGTCTGTCCACACTGACAGCTGCAAGCGCACTGGCGTAGCCACATTTGCGGCACTTGCAGCAGCATTGGGAGTGGTGCATTATGGGCAGCTATCCCACAGAGCACCTCTTCCCATTCTGGTGCTGTGGCTTGTGGGAAGGGGGTGGCGGGGAGGCGGGGCATTCTGGGTCCTGTCCCAACGCCCCATGATGCATCGGTTCGCATTCCAGCAATCCCTCTGCTTCCGTCCACATTTGGCGCCATCTTTCAATGTTTTTTGTACTGCGCGCTCTGTCTTCCCTTTCGGTCTGCGGGAATGGATCCCGAACTGCTGAGGAATATGCTGATGGGTCTCGCCAGCACGTCACGTTTGGTAGTCGAGTTATTCCTTAAGATCCAAACTGACAGTGAGGAGTCTGACGATGATATCGACTCGAGTAATGCATACAACACGAGTTTGCTTGTGGCATTCACAGACATGCTCAGCACCGTGGAACGCCGCTTTTGGGCTCGGGAAACAAGCACTGAGTGGTGGGATCACATCGTCCTGCAAGTCTGGGATCACGAGCAGTGGCTGCAGAACTTTCGGATGAGAAAAGCCACTTTCATGGGACTGTGTGAGGAGCTCGCCCCCCATCCTGCGGCACAAGGACACGAGCTTGAGAGCTGCCCTGCCGGTGGAGAAGCGGGTGGCTATTGCAATCTGGAAGCTGGCAACTCCAGACATCGCTCACTAACCAGTTTGGAGTGGGAAAGTCGACCATTGGAATCGTGTTGATGCAAGTTTTCAGGGCCATTAATCGCATCCTGCTTAGAAGAACCGTGACTCTGGGTAACGTGCGTGACATTGTGGATGGCTTTGCACAAATGGGTTTTCCTAACTGCGGAGGGGCGATAGATGGGACACATATTCCAATTCTGGCACCAGCCCACCTAGCCTCCGAGTACGTTCATCGGAAGGGCTATTTCTCTATGGTTCTCCAGGCACTTGTGGATCACCGTGGGTGTTTCATTGACATTAACGCAGGCTGGCACGGAAAGGTGCATGACACACGCATCTTTCGGAACACTGGCCTGTTCAGCCGGGACTTTTTCCCCCCAGACCAGAAGATAACCATAGGGGAAGTCGAAATGCCCATTGTGATCCTTGGAACCAGGGCCAGCTTTAGGAAGTGCAGGGCCCGATTCGACGGGGCCCCGGCAGGGATGACTCACCCAGCGGCGCTCCGGGTCTTCCGCGGCACTGAAGGACCCGCCGCCGAAGACCCGGTAGGGAACCACCCGGTGAGTACATCCCCCCCCCATCCGCCCCCCACCCATGTCCTGCCCCCGACTGCCCCCCTCAGAAACCGCAACCCATCACCCCCCCCGCTCCTTGTCCCCTGACCACTCCTCCCCAAGACCCCCCACCCTAACTGCCCCCCAGGACCCCACCCCCTACCCAACTCACCCTGCTCCCTGACTGCCCCGACCCCATCCACCACCACCCCGAAAAACCCCCGGAACTCCCACGCCTACCCAACCCTCCCCTTCCCCATCCCCTGACCGCCCCCCCAGAACCTCTGCCCGATCCAACCCCCCCCCCACTCCCTGTCCCCAGGACTCCCTGCCCCTGCCTTATCCAACCCCCGGCCCCGGTCTCTTACCATGCCGCTTACCCCCGCTGGAGCCGCGCCGGGGCCAGGCCCGCAGCTGGGCCCGGGGCCGCACCGTCCGGCCAGAGCCAGACCGCCCGGCCGGCGCCAGGGCCGCGCCACCCGGCCGGGGCCAGAGCCGTGCCACCCAGAGCCGGAGCCGCGCCGCCCGGCCAGAGTTGGGGCCGGGGCCGGGCCAGAGCTGCGGGGCCAGGCCGGAGGGGGGCGGAGCATTCAGAGGAGGAGGGGGAGGTGAGCTGGGGCCGGGGCAGACAGCTGCTGCAGCTTGGGACCCTCTTAGGCGCGGGGCCCGATTCAGGGGAATCGGGGGTATCGGCCTAAAGCTTGGACCCTTGCTTACCCTTTAATGCCGTGGCTCATGAAACCCTACACAGGGTGCCTTGACAGCAGCAAGGAACGGTTCAACAACAGGCTGAGCCGGTGCCGAATGACTGTGGAGTGTGCTTTTGGCCATTTAAGGGGCCGCTGGCGATCTCTGTATGGGAAGCTGGACCTGGCCGATGACAGCATCCTCGCGGTTATATCCGCGTGCTGTACCCTCCATAACATTTGTGAAGGGAAGGGTGAAAGTCACTCAGGCATGTTCAACACCTGGAGGCTGAATCTGAACAGCCAGAGAGCAGGGCTATTAGACGGGCCCAGCACGGGGCTGCAAGGATTAGGGATGCCTTGAGGGAGCAATTTGAGGCTAAAAGCCACCAGTAATGTCTGGTGCCCTGCACGGGAGCGAAGTGCAGTGGTTCCAATGTTAGTAGGAATCTGTGTTTGCTACGCTGATTTGCAGTGCCTGTTTCTTTCCTGGGCTAAGGTATCTATTACTTTATGCAATAATAAAGAATGTTTTCAAAGCCAAAAAATCCATCTATTGAAAAGAAAAATCATTTATTGAAAAGAAACACTACTGCTTGGGAAACAGAAAGGGCAAGGGGGTGGGGTGGGAAATGATACAATCACAGATTTGTGTATGTCCTGTTCTCATACTCAGCCTTCCTGTCTGGAGTGCTGTGCTTCAGGATGGCTGTACTGCATGGTGATGGGGGTTGAGTGCAGTGGGTAAGGGTTGTAGTTTTCAGGGCTGGGTGGTGAAGCTACAGGTGTTGGAGGCAGCTGGTGATAAGAACCCGGATGTTGGGGAAAGTGGGTTGGAGGTGACAAGGGGGCACAAGGGAAAGAGTTTTGGGACAAGGGCTTCAGGGGGGGCAGGCACGGTAGTGCTCCACCTGCATGGCTACGAGCACCTGAATAGAGTCCGCTTGGTGCTCCATGATGCTTATCAGCCTCATTCTGCTGGCGGATCCTCCTTTCACTCTCCCTCCACTCCTGCTTCTACGTGGCCTCTTCCTAATTCTTTGGAGTCTTTTGGCCGGTGATAACACGGAGGGCTGAGATCTCAAGGTTGCATCTGTAAAGGCAAAATGCAACACTTAACAGAGTACTTAAGGGCAAGCACAGTCTACACAATAGCATAATTTGCCCGTCCCAAAGCGAGCACACATAAACCCATGGGAGCCCCAAAACGGTCAAGGGGGACTGATTGTTTCACAGCCGTACTGTCCTCTGGGTTTCTGTGCCTTGGGGAGAGCCAACAGCTGAAGGGGCCCCTATACTGAACATTGTCCCCACATTTTCCACAAGAGTTCATCCTGGAAGATATCTGACTGCTGAGGGTGACCTGGGNCTCTTATCCCATGACAACTTAATTTATGTAAGAGCCTTTGGTGAGGGACCTTGTCAAAGGCTTTCTGTAAATCTAAGTACACTATGTCCACTGGATCCCCCTTGTCCACATGTTTGTTGACCCCTTCAAAGAACTCTAATAGATTAGTAAGACACGATTTCCCTTTACAGAAACCATGTTGACTTTTGCCCAACAATTTATGTTCTTCTATGTGTCTGACAATTTTATTCTTTACGACTGTTTCAACTAATTTGCCCGGTACTGACATTAGACTTAGTGGTCTGTAATTGCCGGGATCACCTCTAGAGCCCTTTTTAAATATTGGCGTTACATTAGCTATCTTCCAGTCATTGGGTACAGAAGCTGATTTAAAGTACAGGTTATAAATTTTCACATTTGAGTTCTTTCAGAACTCTTGGGTGAATGCCGTCTGGTCCCAGTGACTTGTTACTGTTAAGTTTATCAATTAATTCCAAAACCTCCTCTAGTGACACCTCAATCTGTGACAATTCCTCAGATTTGTCACCTACAAAAGCTGGCTCAGGTTTAGGAATCTTCCTAACCTCCTCAGCCGTGAAGACTGAAGCAAAGAATCCATTTAGTTTCTCCGCAATGACTTTACCGTCTTTAAGTGCTCCTTTTGTATCTCGATCGTCCAGGGCTATGGAAAAGGACTTCAGGGGCTGATCTCGTTTGCATGGGCACATCCACCCTGCCTAGCATGATGGGACTGCTGGCCCAAATGGTCACTTTGGCTGCTGTGGGATCCCCAGTCTCTTTGTTATTGGGGCAGGAGTAGCAAAGTGTTGTTATCCTGGTTATGTGAATCAAGGACAGTAGAATTGTACTTGGCATTTTATAATGGAGGGACTCGCCCTCAATGAAGTAGCACTCGCTAGGCAAGGGACATGGGTTCCAAGCCCAGTGGATTGAGAGAGGCTGAGGGCACGCACGCACGCACGCACGCACGCACGCACGCACGCACGCACGCACGCACGCACGCACGCACGCACGCACGCACGCACGCACGCACGCACGCACGCACGCACGCACGCACGCACGCACGCCCGCCCGCCCGCCCGCCCGCCCGCCCGCCTTAGTTAGGAGTCTTGTTAGGTGCTGCAAAGCTGAAATCACTGATTCCTAGATCTAAGCATTAGACCTACTTTGGGCTAGTGGTTCTGAGTGTGCCAGCACTGAGGACCCCCCTACTAACAGCTGAAATCACTAAAGAGCTGATGTTACTCAGAGCTGAAATCACTGAGAGCTGTGTTAAGTGGGGGTGGGTTACTGAAGACAAGTTGGTGAGTGGCTAGCAGGATGGTTGGTGGTGAAGACTACAGCAGAACCCCACGGAGAGGTGTGGCAACCCGAGCAGCGGAGCATGTGAGGTGACCCCATACCTCCCCTTCCACTCAGGCTGGGAGGTAAACTCTGCAGATGAACTTCTGAACTCAAGGGCTGCACTGCCCAAGGACAGAAACTGTGGGAGGGAGTGATTGTTGGGTTGCTGGACTTAAGAACCCTGAGGGGGAAAGGACACTGCCAAGCTTACTTGGGGGTGGGTCTTTTGCTCATGGTTTGTGTTATGAATCCTGTTTGTGGTGTTTCCCCAACATAATGCCGCATTGTTTCCCTCCTTTATTAAAAGGATTTTGCTACACTCGGACTCTGTGCTTGCAAGAGGGGAAGTATTGCCTCTTAGAGGCGCCCAGGAGGGCGGTATGTAATTGTCCCAGGTCACTGGGTGGGGGCTCAAGCCGGTTTTGCATTGTGTTATTGAAAAGGGACCCCTAGATACTGAACCCGGGCCCTGTTGCTGCTAACTCCGATGCAAGGAAGGGTTACGTATGATTACCTGCCCTGTGGGCACTTCGTGTATGTGTGCATTCAATGCCAGGAGCTCCTGGCCCTCACAGACTGTGTACAGACTTTGGAGACCAGGGTGGCTGAGTTGGACGAGCTAAGGAGACAGAGAGGTACATAGATGAGACTTTCCAGGACACAGTAGAACGGTCCCACCCCCACTCTGACAGTCTCTGTGCTGTTGATGAGGATGGAAGCCTCAGGGAAGAACATCCAACTGAAGCAGAGGGAAACGATTCCATAGTTCGGACCCTCCTTCCAGATGATGTTGTGGTATCCTCTCGCACTGAGGATACTTCTCCGGGAGAGGGAACTCCAGTTATTAGCAAGAGACAGGTATTAGTAATGGGCAATTCAATCATTAGAAACATAGATAGCTGGGTTTGCAATGACCAGGAGAACCGCATGGTGACTTGCCTGCCTGGTGTGAAGGTTGCAGATCTCTCGAGACATCTAGATAGACTTATGTGTAATGCTGGGGAGGAGTCAGTGGTCGTGGTACATGTAGGTACCAACGACATGGGGAAGGATAGGAGAGAGGTCCTGGAGGCCAAATTTAGGCTGCTAGATAAGAGATTGAAGTCCAGGACCTCCATGGTAGCATTCTCTGAAATGCTTCCAGTTCCACATGCAGGGCCAGTTAGACAGGCAGAACTGCAGGGTCTCAATGCGTGGATGAGACGATGGTGTAGGGAGGAGGGGTTTAGATTTATTAGGAATTGGAGAAACTTTTGGGAAAGGGGGAGCCTATACTGGAAGGATGGGCTCCACCTAAACCAAAATGGAACCAGATTGCTGGCACTTAAAATTAAAAAGGTCGTAGAGCAGTTTTTAAACTAATGGCTGGGGGAAAGCCGACAGGTGCGGAGGAACACGTGGTTCGGACAGAGATGTCCCTGAGGGGAGGATCTACTAATGGAGATTCTCTATGTCCTAGCAAGGAGGAGAGTATGGAAGATAAAATACAGGTAGTGCTTATATACCAATGCTAGACGTCTAAATAATAAGATGGGTGAACTAGAATGCCTTGTGTTAAATGAGGATATTGATATGATAGGCATCACAGAAACTTGGTTGGAATTGGGGTAATCAATGGGACACAGCAATACCAGGGTACAAAATATATTGGAAGGACAGAACAGGTCGTGCTGGTGAGGGAATGGCACTATTTGTGAAAGAAAGCGTAGAATCAAATGAACTAAAAATCTTAAATGAACCAAACTGTACCATAGAATCTCTCTGGATAGAAATTCCATGCTCTAATAATAAGAATATAGCAGTAGGGATATACTACCCACCACCTTACCAGGATGGTGATAGTGACTGTGAAATGCTCAGGGAGGCTATTAAAATAAAAAACTCAATAATAATGGGAACAAAGAGTCCTGTGGCACCTTATAGACTAACAGATGTATTGGAGCATAAGCTTTCGTGGGTGAATACCCACTTCGTCAGATGCATGTGGGCATTCACCCACGAAAGCTTATGCTCCAATATATCTGTTAGTCTATAAGATACCACAGGACTCTTTGTTGCTTTTTACAGATCCAGACTAACGCGGCTACCCCTCTAATAATGCGGATTTCAACTATCCCCATATTGACTGTTTACGTGTCACCTCAGGACGGGATGCAGAGACAAAGTTTCTTGACACCTTAAATGGCTGCTTCTTGGAGAAGCTAGTCCTGGAACCCACAAGAGGAGAGGCAGTTCTTGATTTAGTCCTAAGTGGAACACAGGATCTGGTCCAAGAGGTGTATATAGCTGGACCGCTTGGTAATAGTGACCATAATATAATTAAATTTAACATCCCTGTGGTGGGGGAAACACCACAGCGGCACAAGACTGTAGCATTTAATTTCAGAAAGGGGAACTACACAAAAATGTATATCCCAAATTAAAAAACATAGTAAGAGAACCAAAAAAGAGCCACCATGGCTAAACAACAAAGTAAAAGAAGCAGTGAGAGGCAAAAAGGCATCCTTTAAAAAGTGAAAGTTAAATCCTAGTGAGGAAAATAGAAAGGAGCATAAACTCTGGCAAGCGATGTGTAAAAATATAATTAGGAAGGCCAAAACAGAATTTGAAGACCAGCTAGCCAAAGACTCAAAAAGTAATATAATAGCAAAAAAAAAAAAAAAAAGAAGTACATCAGACGCAGGAAGCCTGCTAAACAATCAGTGGGGCGACTGGACGATCGAGATGCTAAAGGAGCACTCAAAGACGTTAAGGCCATTGTGGAGAAACTAAACTAATTCTTTGTATCGGTCTTAACGTCTAAGGATGTGAGGGAGGTTCCCAAACCTGAGCCATTTTTTCTAGGTGACAAATCTGAGGAACTGTCCCAGATTGAGGTGTCATTAGAGGAGGTTTTGGAACAAATTGATAAACCAAACAATAATAAGTCACCAGGACCAGATGATATTCACCCAAGAGTTCTGAAGGAACTCAAATGTGAAATTGCAGGACTACTAACTGTGGTTTGTAACCTATCCGTTAAATAAGCTTCTGTACCAAATGACTGGAGGATAGCTAATGTGGTGCCAATTTTTAAAAAGGGCTCCAGAGGTGACCCCGGGAATTACAGGCCTGTCAACCTGACTTCAGTACCAGGCAAACTGGGTGAAACTATAGTAAAGAACAAAATTGTCAGACACATAGATGAACATAATTTGTTGGGGAATAGTCAACATGGTTTTTATAAAGGGAAATCATGCCTCACCAATCTACTAGAATTCTTTGAAGAGGTCAACAAGCATGTGGACAAGGGGGATCCAGTGGATACAGTGTATTTAGAGTTTCAGAAAGCCTTTGACAAGGTCCTTCAACAAAGGCTCTTAAGCAAAGTAAGCAGGCATGGGGTGAGAGGGAAGGTTCGCTGATGGATCGGTACCTGGTTGAAACACAGGAAACAAAGGTAGGAATAAATGGTCAGTTTTCAGAATGGAGAGAGGTAAATAGTGGTGTCCCCCAGGAGTCTATATTGGGCCCAGTCCTATTTAAGATATTCATAAATTATCTGGAAAAAGGGGTAAACAGTGAGGTGGCATAATTTGCAGATGATACAAAACTACTCAAAATAGTTAAGTCCAAAGCAGACTGCGAAGAGCTACAAAAGGATCTCCCAAAACTGGGTGACTGGGCAACAAAATGGCAGATGAAATTCAGTGTTGATAAATGCAAAGTAACGCACATTGGAAAACATAATCCTAACTATATACATAAAATGATGGGGTCTAAATTAGCTGTTACCACTCAAGAAAGAGATCTTGGACTCATTGTGGATAGTTCTCTGAAAACATCCACTCAATGGGTAGCGGCAGTCAAAAAACGAACAGAATGTTGGGAATCATTAAAGGGATAGATAATAAGACAGAAAATATCATGTTGCCTCTATATAAATCCATGGTACCCCCAGATCTTGAATACTGCGTGCAGATGTGCTCGCCCCATCTCAAAAAAGATATATTGGAATTGGAAAAGATTCAGAAAAGGGCAACAAAAATGATTAGGGGTATGGAACAGCTGCCATATGAGGAGAGATTAGTAACACTGGGACTTTTCAGCTTGGAGAAGAGATGTCTAGGGGTGGATGTGATAGGTATATAAAATCATGACTGGTGTGGAGAAAGTAAATAAGGAAGTGTTATTTACTCCCTCTCATAACACAAGAACTAGGGGTCACCAAATGAAATTAATAGGCAGCAGGTTTAAAACAAACAAAAGGAAGTATTTTTTCATACAGCATACAGTCAACCTGTGGAACTCCTTGCCAGAGGATGTTGTGAAGGCCAAGACTATAAGAGGGTTCAAAAAAGAACTAGATAAGTTCATGGAGGATACGTCCATCAATGGCTATTAGAAAGGATGGGCAGGGATGGTGTACCTAGGCTCTGTTTGCAAGAAGCTGGGAATGGGCGACAGGGGATGGATCAGTTGATGATTACCTGTTCTGTTCATTGAAATGGCAATGCACCCCCGACCTCTTTAGTCTGTAGTGACTCTCAGGCAGCATTGTAAAAACAGAAGGGTTTATTAGATGTCTGGACCACAGCGTAGAAAGCCCTTGGTTAGCAAAGAAAAGTTACAGCATAGTCCATCTGGGTGTGTCCAGAGTCCCAGTGGGCACAGACCCCTCTTTCAAATTCCCTCTTTTGCCCCCAGAACAGAAGCGTGACTCCAGCCGCCCCCAGCCCAGGGCCGGCTCCAAGTTTTTTGCTGCCCCAAGAAAAAAAAATTTCCCGTGCCCCCCCAGCCCCGCCCCAACTGCGCCCCTTCCCCACCCCATTCCAACCCCTTCCCCAAATCCCCAGCCCTGCCTTCTCCCCCGGGCGCGCCGCATTTCCCCTCCTACCCCTCCCTCCCAGGGGGGAGAAGCGGAGCGGCGGCGCGCTCAGGGGAGGAGGCGGAGGTGGAGCGGAGGTGAGCTGTGGGGGGGGAGCGGTTCCTCTGCCCCCCCCCCCGGGTTACTTCCTGCAGCCCTCCCCACGCCCCCCACCGCCGCAGCTCACCTCTGCTCCACCTGCTCCCCTGAGCACGCCGCCACCGCTCCACTTCTCCCCCCTCCCTCCCAGGCTTGCCGCAAAACAGCTGATTCGCGAGGGAGGGGGGAGAAGCGAAGCGCTCAGGGGAGCAGGCAGCAGTGGAGCGGAGGTGAGCTGCAGCAGTGGGGGGCGGTTCCTCTGCCCCCCGCAGGGTTACTTCCTGCGGCCCTCCCCGCGGCCCCACTGCTGCAGCTCACCTCCGCTCAGGGCCGGCTCCCGGCTTTTTGCACCCCAAGCAAAAAAAAAACTGAGGCACACACAGTATTCATACAAAATATTCTGAAAAAATCCCACTTTGTCACAGTGATATGCAGAAATCAGAACTAACACAATGTCTTTAGTTAAAGAATGGAGCTGAAAGTGTGTCTGTGATTGTGGCTCTCCACAAGCGCATTATTTTTGTGCTACTGAATATCTGCATGGGACAAGCTACATCATTAAGGCGCTGGGGCAGTGTGGAGCTACCATGCTCCAGGGAGACCAGCTCTTCCCTGTGTGCTTGGCCCTCTCCATGGGCTATTGGAAGTGGTAGGGAAGTGGCTGGTCATGCCAGCCCATGGCTCCACCTTATTCCCACCCTTCTCCATGCCACGTGGGTGAGGGATCAGTCCCAGAGCTGCAGCCCCCAAATGCAGGGACTGTAACTGTGTTTGTGTGGGGTGCATAAAGAGGGCCATTTCCTTGTACACTTCCCACTGTGCAAGGTTCATTCACAGTCTGGCTTTAGGTGCTTCTGCAGGGAACTGTGTTCACAGCATCAAGGAAAAATAAGAGAAAGAAACAATCTGTGAGACTGGAGAGTCATCTGTCCTGGGTCAGGGCACGCCCCTACCCCCCAGTCTATCTCTAAATGTCTCCAGCAATTGATCTTTCACTATTTTCCCTTGGGAGACAGTGCGGATTAATAGTTCTTATCGCTATTCTGTGTCTCCTAGGCATCTTCTCTTGTACGGCCAAGAAATCCCTCTCCAGTAAATCCGCTGTTCTTTTAATCTCTCCTTACATCAGTCTCTCTAGCCTCTTCATTCATCTGTCTTCCTTAGATACTTATCTGGCCCCCATTACCAGAGTATTTGAGTGCCTGCCTCCCACTCTTTAGCGTAGTTAATCTCACAACAGCCCTGGGAGGTAGGGGAGTGTTATTATTGCCATTTTAAAGATGGGGAACTAAGGCCCCGAGGCCCAGACTTTTACAGCTGTTTAGCCATTGTTGTGCTCAGCTCATTTTCAATGCCCTCACCACTGGCCCATCCTTCCTCTTCTGTCCCAGGGTAATGGTGGCTTTATTCATCATTGCCTGTTGTGCACTTTGAAATCCTCACATAAAAGACACTATGGAAGTGAAAACTCCAACTAGACTGGAGATCAGTGCAGTACTGCAAAGGCTGTCTCACCAGAGCTGCATTAACAGATCTATCTGCACATTGCTGAATGTTTTTCCTTTACTACCATATTACATGCTGTCTAATGTAATATGTCTAATTTACTGTCCACATAGGGACTCAGCATCACTGTATTCCAGGTGTCTCCCTCCCAATTAATCCATGTGCTTTCACCTGATGTTGTTGTTCGTCCTTCGAGTTCGAAGATGACCATGACATCACTGTGGTTTGGTTTCTGTGAACATGTGAGCGGCCAATCAGGCCAATTTGAGCTTTGAACTGTCTGTGGCACACTGAACAAGAGATGCCCCGATGGGTTACTTGATTAACAATGGACATGCTGCTGTTGTGAGATTTATGCTGCTGGCGCTTCTGCTCTGCCTCAGCAGTTCCTCTGCTCATAGGCTATAGCTCCAGTATGGCTGAGACTTCACGAGGTAGAACAATCCTGAGCGAGATCTTCCCAAAACTCTGGGTCAATGTTGAAATGCCTCAAGGATAACCTGAGGGAGTCTTTGAAACGTTTCTTCTGGTCTCCCTGAGATCACTTTCCCTCCTTTAACTCACCGTAAAAGATCTTCTTTGGCAGTTGCTCATCTGACATTCTGGTGACGTGGCCTGCCCATCTCCTCTGTGATTTCATCAACAGAGTATGGATGCTTGGAGTGCCTGCCCATATGAGAACCTCAGTATCTGGAACCTTGTCTTGCCATCTTATCCTCATCAGTTTCCTCAGACAGCCCATGGGAAAGTGATTCAGCTTCATAACATGGCGTCTGTACACTGTCCAGATTTCTCATGCATATGTCGAAGTTGGCAACACGATGGCTTTGTAAACCTTCCGTTTTGTTTGTTGACTAATGCACTCCCAGATATTTGCATGTAGTCTGCCAAAGGCCACGCTTGCTTAGGCAATTTCACCTGATACCAGTATATTCACTTGTATTCCTCTAGGTTGAATCTTGTATTGTTACTTTCTCCCCATATGTCTAATCTCTCTGGGCATGTGTAGCCACTGCTGCTAACTATGCTCTGCAAATGTCATTAATGTGCTGAGTACCCACCTCTCCCAGCTCATTGAGGAAGGTACTAAATAATCCAGGACCTAGCCCAGATCCCTGGCACACCCCAACAGACAGATTCCACATAACTTGGTACTTGCTGTTTGTCACTCATTATATTCCCTGCTCTCTCTTGTCCAAAATAATTTGAATTCAGTTTCAAGTAAGATTTTGTAAGAGATTGTGCTAAATGCATTGTACTTCATTCTAATGGAGTCCTGGTGAACGCATTATGCCCCGGGTCAGAGTTAAGGCTAGTGTGGGTACTTTTAAGTTACAATTTCCTGATTTTTTTACATTTGAATTCTCAGCCTTAACTTTGTATTAAGGAACATTTCTGCAGGAAAAGAAAAACACTCAAGCTGGTGTGGTTAGAGATGTATCCTGGTTTCCAAGGGAGCAATTAGTGCAAAAACAAGCCCTGTGCTTCCAAGAAATATTACTAGTGTGAGGTTCTCGAACAGTGGTGGGTTGCAGAACACTTGCTTCTGCCCATGGGTAGCTGGCTAGTCACAGCAGTGGGCTCCAGCTTCTTACCTCCAACTGCTAGACTTCACCGAAAGAGGGAGAATGGAACACGTTCCTAATATTGCTTTGCTGTGTAATCAAAGACTGGAACTGCCACAGGCAGGGGCAGTGAATAGGAAGAGTGGTAGTCTGTGCACTTGCAAATGAGGTCCAGAGCATGAAAACATTTGACATGCCTGCAATAGAGAAAAGGGCCAATTTAATGGAAGAGGTGAAGGGAGAAATGAGGTCTAATGCATTGTCTGGGTGTAACCCTTCTGCCAACAGAATTGGCAGCAATGAGGTCAGGGTCCTTCTTTCTTGGGGATTCTCTACAATTTGCTTCAAGTCCCAACCCCAGTAATCAGGGAATCTATATCCACCCTGGCTGCCTTTGATAGGCAAACCTGTCCCCACTTGCAAGCACATTCAACAGAGGTTTAAACAAAAAAGTCTTTATTGGGGAAAGGAAAGAGACAGGACAGGGTGAACTTGGACAAACATTGCAATTTAACACTTTCTGCCACTTACTATGTCAGGGTGCATGAGTCACAGTCCCGACCAATTGGACGCTGGACTGGCTGATGCCTCCCATCCCATCACTCAAAGTTCATGGTTTCCCAACTTCCCCATTCACAATTTGTAATTCCAGGAGTCCCAGGAAAATCAAGGGGCCTGTTACGTAGGCAGCTCTGGGGCTCTGCCATCCATCCTGCTAGCAGGACATCAGCAGCTCAAACAGAGAGGCCTCACCAGTGTCTTTAGGGCAATGTAGCCCGATACTGCAAATTCCTCTGCTTCTAACGTAGTCTGCACAACTGCTCCCAGCAGGGCTATGTTCTCCCAGCCAGGTGACTAGAAACACTGCTGCCTGCTGTCCCAATAAAACAACTGTAACTCTCAGCTCAGCTCTTGCAGGTGCAAGGGAATTAGTGGCACAAGGGACCCACCAAAGTCCCTACCATTCAAGCAAGTATTCCAGCAGCAAATCAGAAACAGTCAACCCTTTTAAGCTTGAAGTTGAGTTTTGTCCAGTGTGACGGACTCAGGCCAGAAGGATATAAGAGGGTAGTGGAAGGCAGGTATATCAGCCTCAGAATGAGCAGGTCCCTGTTCCCTGGCTAGCCAAACAAGGGTTACTCCAGGCCAATCAAGACACCTGAAGCCAATTTAACCAGTTAAGGTTGTTAGGCTAATGCCGGCACCTGACCTCAATTAACTGACAAAGGGTCAGTTAAGGCTGTTAGGCTTATGGAGACAGCTGGAACCAATTAAGGTCCCACTTATACTGCTTTAAAAGCTCTCCTTTCCAGCTCTCTCGAGAGGAGCCCAGGTGAAAGGAGCTGGAGGAGAGGAGGCATTACTGAACCCTGAGGTAAGGGTGAAGCTTGAAAAAGGGGACCATGGGGAAGTGGCCCAGGGAATCAAAAGCAGCGTCAGTGGAGGAGGGAAGCCGACAACAGCTGCTATCATTAGGGTCTCTGGGTTGGAACCCGGAGTAGAGGGGGGGCCCGGGTTCCCCCCTCCCCCCCCCCCCCCCCCATGATCTACAGAGATCCCTTGGAGAGGGGAAACAGACTTTGGTACAGGCAAGAGACCAAACTGTGCCTACGGAGCTCTAAGGAGCAACAGAGACTGTGGATATTCCACCTTCCCACCTCCCATACCGGCCTGTGATGAAAATAGCTCAATATGTTGTACCCTTTGCTGCCATACTGGGAAAGGGAGGTCACATTGGGGCCTTAGCGAGCTTCTGAGGCCACTGTATCCGCCAGGAAGCGCGGGACCCACCAATACAGGCTCGGAGCTTTGTCACCCCAGGGACTCTTCCCTTGGCAAACATCAGTATTCATCAAGGTAACCCTGTACACAGGCTTTGCCCAGGTGTTTCCCAACAGGGTAATCAACAGAATGTGGGCCCCAGTACAAACTGTAGCCAATTCATACCCCGATGTCCCCAAACTATCTGCGGTTAATATGTAAATGAGGTATTGCCTCCCTCAATCTACTCCCCTTGCTCTCCAGCAGATGCCAGTAGAGAGCTCACTCAGTTACCTCCCTTCCCTGGGAGGCTTCAGGCCACAGGGCTCACACTGGGCATGTAGGAGAATAACAACAGCAGAGGCACAAATGCTAAACAGGAGCCAGGCTGCTAAATACATTAGGAAGAGCAGCAGGTGATGCTGAAAACATGAAAGGGACGCAGAGAGAAGGTTCCTGTGGGAGCTGGGAGAGCTGACGCAGGGAGGGAGCAATGGAGGTGGGAGAATGGCTGAGGAGATGAGTAGCAGCCTCTCTAGGATGTTCACATTAGAATGTAATGGGTACATGTGCCCAAAAAGCTGCCTGGGGTTGAGTGGAGTGAGTATAGAATAACCACTGGCGCTGTGCTTGTGAAACAAAACATCTCAGATGTCATTAGGCCTGGTATTTATGCACCAGAGTCTGAATGAAGCTCTCGGGGGCCCTAGCAACCCTGTTGTTCAATGCTCTGTATTCACATAGTCCCTGAGGCTGATCAAAATGGCAATCGAGGAGGACCAGGGAATGACTGGTGTAACCCAATGTTAGACAGGAGATAGGGGACGTGAACCAGGAAAGTGTAGGTCAGTGAGGGTAACTTTGGTCCCTGGTATATTTCTGGAGACCATCATAAAGGACGGGACGAGTGGGATGAATGGGGATGGAATGGGTTGAAGACAGAAGGCCCAAGCCCCAGTCCTCAGCTCCAGCCAAGCTAGACTCAAAACATGACCTGAGGGAGGGGAAAGGGTCAAAGGTGACTTAAAGCCTTCTTCACATCATGATCCAGCCCCACTGTAAGTTAGAGCAGTCCTTGCTGTTCTGATTAACTTTCATTGTGTGGCTTTCGCTTTGGTTTCTATCCTACAACACTAACTCAGCTTTTATGTACGACAGTTGGAACTGGTTGTGGGGCCTGTTACATCCTCTCCAGGCTGAAGGGGACAAAATGGTGCCCCAAGGAAAGTGGCTGAGATCAGTGTGGGTATGGCGAGAGCCAAACCACTTGGGAGCTGCCCCGCATTTCTTGCTATAAGTGCCCAAGGATCACGTCTGAGAAGCACTTCCCGAGAGGACTGAGACCCCAGGGCACTTCCCTCCCCACCGTCTCCTCTCTTTAGCCCCTGGAGCCTTACACGGCAGCAGCTGTTCCTAGCAGTTTGCGACACAAATCCTACCAGCTTAGGCAGGGCAGACTGAAGGGTTCCTGGCTACCCTGCCCTGCCCTTTACACAGAAACAAGGTGCCTCCCTGTAGGAGTGCAGGAGCTGTGCAGAGACAGCTCCGTGGCATCAGACATGGCTCAGGATACTTGCTTCTCTCCTCCTTCTGTTACAGACATAATCAAAGCCACAACTTCGGCACGTCTTCCTGAACTCTGCCACCAGGCAATAGCCCCCACTCCCACCCACACACCTGCAAAGGCTGCAAGGTCCAAAGGCAGCAAAGTCAGTCTGGTAAACACTGGTGAAGGCTTGTGAGACACAGTCAGGTGGCTGCCTGCAGCAGAAATGAGTAAGCGAAATGCAGTGATCTCTCAGATCTCTGCCGGCTCCCTGTATAGTGTTTCCCCAGTGGCGCTTGGCCTCACCATCTGCTTCAGAGTTGAGAGGGAAACTGAGAGGGGGCATGTGCAGATCAGAAACAATGGAATAATTAGAACTGACCTGGAGCCAAGTGTTAGCCAGAGCCTGCCCAGAGAAGGGGAGAATTACTGTCTTAGGAGAGAGCTGTCAAACAAGGTGCTCAGAAGGAGCAACCTCTCACCTAGTCTGTAATGGTGAGGAGTTGTCATGCCACAAAAAAATCTTTAATTGTAGGCTAAGGCTGCTGAAAGAACAGCAAAGAGATAAATCTCAAGGTGTGATTCTGATCTCTCTTCCTCTGGTGCAAACTGGGATTAACTAATCTGTTGATGCCCATGAAAACACCCCAGGATCAGACCTGTGTAAGGGATATTAGCATAGGGCCCTTCACGTCTGGATCTTGCAGTGATGGGAGCTGTAGAAAAGTTAATATAAAACTAGCATGTACAGGTGCTGAAGTTCTCAGGTGAGGGTGTCAGTGAAGAGTCATTCTGCATAGCTCGGGGTTAATTGGTAAATGTGTTAATAGCAAACCCACCTTAAACACTGCCTCATGCTCTGCCTTTCTCTGTTCTATTTAGGGGTGATCATTCCCCCAGGAACTTCCAGGCACTTTCCAGGAATATGCACCTATGGAAATGACCAAACCTGGGGGACAGAGGCTAAGCCAGTAACCAGCAGGAGATCTATGCACGAGGCAATACTGCCCCAGGCTTTTGCAGGCCTTCCTGAGATGTAGCATCTCTAGCCCAGGAGTGCCTGGAAGTAGGACGCTCTTTGAAGTCAGTGGAAGGTCGGCGCCTAAACAGACATCAGGAGCCGAACGCCTTTTGATCATTCAGCTGCTTAATTTTTTATGCCATTCATCAAGTGTCATATATACACGTAAGTCAGTCTCTACACCATCCCCTGCTAATAAGGGGTTTGTATTTCGTTTGGACAGTCTGGTTTCCTTCATCAGACCTGCAGAAGAGCTCTGTGAAGCTGGAAAGCTTCTCTTCCCCCCAAGAGAAGTTGGTCCAATAAAAGCTATTCCCTCCCCCACCTTCTCTCTCTCATATCCTCGGTCCCACACGGCTACACCACTGCAAACAATGAGGATCACAGCATTCTCCTGACAGCACACACTAGACGTTACACTGGGTTACATTAGGACTGTCATTAACTCCTAGGATCAAAACCGGACTCTAGTTGTGCCTAGTCCTCATACTGGTCCTTTGTATCCTAAATTAATCCTAAGTGAGCAGCTAACAGTGTAACAACCCTGTCACTGAACACCCTGACTCCACATTTCACACTCTCAGAACTTTGTTATTGGAAACCCAATTTTCTTGAAACATAATAAAATATGTCTTGCTTGTTAAGGCACAAAAAAATTTGAAGTTTGAAATTCAGCTGCTTTTGAATGGTTCTTACATTTTTATAGGAGAAATGTGTGCTTTACCTTTTCTTAACTTCAAAACTGCTAATGGGGCTTTGCTCAATCTCTCCCAAGAATACAACTCTTGGGCAGAGACCAAGCATAAAAAACCCACGCACACGTGAATGTTACAGAAATCATTGCTTGAAAATGGAGGATTAGAATGGAGATCCTTTTGCTACCCTAGCTACAGAGATACTGATGCGTGACTGCTAAAATGCTTAATTTGTTCTTGATTTAAGAAATGTTTGTTTTAGATGTGCCTAGCATGGCATTGTGGTTTCTATCCAAAACACTAAAGAGTTTCAGGAATAAAACTGGGCACCATTATTTGTAAGGCAATGGTAGTGATGTGCTGTTTACCTGAGACAGAGAAGCCAACTGAGTTTGGATCAAGCCCCAAGAACCGAGAAGCAACAATCTCTGAGGAGAGATTTAGAGAAGTAGTCATGGGGGTGGGAATCTTGGCAAATAAATCTGTGAAACAACCACCTCTTCAGATATTGCTTGCTCCATCAGCCTTATAGGAACCAAAGTCCCTGGCTTCCGATCATTAAGAACACAAGGGAAAGAGCATTAGTGCTTTACTGACTGTTGAAATCTACCCCAGACTTCTGTACAGAAGTGCCAGAGACTCCATGAAACGCACAAAGGATTTTGCATGGAAGGTGCTTGGGGCCAGTACTGAGGTACCTAGAGATGCAGGCAGGTGCCTAGCTCCCATTGAAGATCATAGAATATCAGGGTTGGAAGGGACCTCAGGAGGTCATCTAGTCCAACCCCCCTGCTCAAAGCAGAACCAATCCTCAGACAGATTTTTGCCCCAGATCCCTAAGTGGCCCCCTCAAGGATTGAACTCACAACCCTGGGTTAACAGGCCAATGCTCAAACCACTGAGCTATCCCTCCCCCCAAGATGTTGGTGCCCAGATCCTTCAAAGTGTTTAGGCACCTAAATCCCATTGAAGTACCTTTGAAAATCTGACCCTTAACCCCCCCCGACCCCTGTGCCTATGCAGAGCTCCACCAACTGCAGTGAGATTCTCTGAGCACTTCCCTTTGCAGGATCCGGCAAAGCAACTTGTTACTTATTGTGACCTTCCCCAGGGTGCAACCCGAACTGCTAAGCTGCAAGCAAGAATTTGCAATTCATATGGAGAATGGCTGGCTGGGCACATAGGCAATGGGACTGCCTAACCCCATGACACAGCCAAGATTATTATGACACTTGGTTGTGTTTGTGAGACAAAGGTGAAAACCCGTTGAAAAGGTAGAAACCTGTTGAAATTGTTTGGTTGGCTTTATGCATAAATTGCGGTTTATAAACATTTTTACATAATATTTTTCTAACTATATTTAAAAGTGCAAACAAGGTTATAAAAACCCAAACAAGAAATTGAGATTTTATTAATATTACCTTTACCTTAATGTTGAGGTTTCCCCTCCTTTTTTTCTTTGAAAAAAAAATAAAAAAATAAAAAAACCCTGTGATTAATAAAAGAGAATTATTTTTGTACATATATTTATATCTGATACCTTTTTGAGCTTTGAAAAAATGGTATTAATAACATTATTATGGTTATACCCCAACCATAGTATTAAAACAGGGTGGTACCACTTATATTTTTAATAGAGGGTATAAAATTGACTTTTGTTGCAACAAAATAAGAATAATAAAAAAATACTTACATGGGACACACAGCATGCAACACAGGACAACATACATGACAAACTTACAATTAAAAACAAATGGTGCTAAAATTTTATTTATAACTACAAAATAAGGCAAACAAAAAATAAAAAAATAAAAATAAACAAAAGGGTTAAACAAGTTATTACCTTTTAATTTAAAACTTTTACTAAAATTGATATTATTTGCCAAATTTGTTGTATTAATTTAGTAACTTAAGTGATTTTTATTACTTGATATTAAACTTTATTTCAAAATTTTGCTATGTGGTAATAAGGAAAGCCCATGTTTGAAATATTAGTTAGTAGTTAGGATTAGAAGCATTTTTGTTGCTTGGCAACCATATTTTAGAAAGTTAGGAGTAATCAGAAAGCTGCGTGTTCGAATCACGTCAGGGTCACCAATGTGGTTAGATGTTGATAGACATTTGGCTGCATGTGTGTGTTCCCCCATGTGCCGCTCCAGCCCTGTGCAGACAGCTGGCACAGCAAACCTTAAGCAAACCGCCCAGTGACCACAAAATCCTTTAAGGGACAAAGGCAGCCAGCCAGGTTTATTGTTGACGAAGCAAGGTACTAGTATTGCGCAAACTTTATCAAACCACTAATACATGAATGCCCCTAACAAGGAAGCCGCTCAGTGAATGGCAGGACTTTCCGTTCCTCCCTAGGCCAGACAAAGATACGTCCTCTAAAATACATTTTTATACCTCAATACAAACAAGTTAGTACTGCCCCTTTAACATAGTTAGTTACTGTCCCCTAACATGGCTAGTTATTACCCATTACCTTGTACATGTTGGTTTAATTAAAACATTTTTATTACGTACAGTTATCCTAACCTGATCTTTTAGGAGGGGTCAGTGTGTTCCTGTTATCCTTGGGGAATGTTTTTGTACCATCCTTGATATTGGGATGTTTTGGTACCACTTGATACCGCGATGTGTTTGCGTGAATACTCTGGGACCAGCACTTCTTAGAAATGTGTATTTTTGCAATATTAGTCCTGTTCTTGCCAGATTCTGTGAGCATGTTTTGCCTTATACCAGGCTTCTAATACAAGGGCTTATGTTTTACATTTCACATCCGCACATTACCTCGATAATTTGGTGCACATAACAAAGTTCATTCCACACATGGATGGAAAAAATTAGAGGGAACATTGCTCCTGGCCCGCTCCAGCTTCCGGCTTGGCCAGGGGCGGGGCTTCGGGTGGAAGAGGCGGGGCCATGGAGGGGATGGGGGCCATGGAAGGGACAGCCATGGCCCTTGGCCCCCCACTTTTGAGGAGGCTCCCCCAGGGCTGGTTCTTATGTCCGTCAAACCATTTTCAAAATTGGCCCGATTTTTGTTTCCTCTAGTCTAGTTTAAAAAGTCCAACTTCGGATACCTACTGGGCAAGGCCTGATTTTCAGACTCTAAGCTCCAACTGCAGCTACAAGTGCTCAGCATCTCTGATTAACAGGCCTAATTTCGCTCCAGTTCAGCACCCAAAAGCTGAGGCAACCAAATTCAAAGGCCACTTTTGAAATGTAGAGACCTTAATCCTTTCTAATTGCACTGGGGGATCCCTTTGTCAGTTCACAAAAGTAAGGGCTGTGCTGTGAACTAACACAGAACAAGTTAAAAGCTTTTATTTCTCCTTCTCAGTTTAGCCATAAAGAGCCCCTTTCTGTCCCTTTTTCCTGAAAGGTGAGATGCCCTAGGTCTTAGTTCCAAGCCTGTTTTGTTTGGGCTGTAATGGATTCATTGTCCTTCCCACAGCACCCGAGGGACACGTCTGCATTAATGCCATTGGTCAATGCTGGATTCTCTTTCTAACCTTTCAGTCTATAGCTGGGAAAAATCCCTTTTTCCTTATCATCTGATTAGAACAATATAAACCTTTGCAGGAAGTTTCTCCCAGTGAAGAGATAAGCAGGATTTCAGAGCCTAGCACTTACTGCAGCACCTCTGATCATAATAATGTGATCATTACCAAAGCTTGAGTTGCTGACACCCCAGCACCCCCTGAGTACTGGAAAGGGTGGCCAGAGTGCAATGTGAGGCAGAGGCAATGAAAATGACTTTATCTTATGTAACCCTTCTGCCAGGCCGAGTTGATAGCAGCAAGGGCCGGGTCCAGTGCATAGGGGTCCCCTCTCAAAACGTAATGCAAAACCAGCTCGAGCCCCCACCCAGTGACCTGGGAAAATCTTACACACAACCCCTGGGCGCCTCGAAGAGGCAATACTTCCCCTCTCGCAAGCATAGAGTCTCGGTGTAGCAGCAAATGTTTAATAACATGAGTTAAACGACATCAGCATTAAATTGGGAAAACACCACAACTAGAGTTCATAGACCAAACCATGAGCAAAGACCCACCCCAGCAAATTGAGCCGTGTCCTTTCCCTTCGGTTCTTGAATCCAGCAACCCAAGAATCACCCAAAGTCCCACGCCCCAAGAGTCTCTTTCCCTGGTCAGCGCAGCCCCAGAGTTCAAAGGTTTATCTGCAGGGTGTTACACCCCCCCAGCCTGGGTGGAAATGGGGGGGGGAGAAAGGGGCGCGCAGGGTGTTAAGGGGCACCTTACATGGCCCAAGGCTGACTGCCTGCCTGCCTCTCCGTGGGGTTCCGCTGCAGCCTTCACCACGAGCCGCTCCACCTCCACCAGCCGTCCGTGAGCCGCTCCTGCCATCCCACGAACTGCTCCGCTCTACCAGCCGCGCCGCGCCGCTCTGCTCCTCCAGCCGTCCCCACAAACTGCTCCGCTCCGCTCCGCTCGCCGTCCTGTGAGCTGCTCCAGCCATCCCTGTAAAATGGCTCAGCTCGCCACTCCGTGGGCCGCTCCAACCATCCCACCAACTGCTCCGCTCTGCCAGCCGCTCCACCAGCCGTCCTGCAAACTGCTCCGCTCACCGCTTAGCACGATAGCTTCAGGCTCCCCCACTAGTTAACACAGCACTCAGTGATCATAGTAATTTCAGCTTGTAGTAGGGGAGCCCCAGTGCTGGTGCACCCTCAGCCCAAAGTGATTTCAGCTCAGCACCCTGTAATTAGACTCCTAATAGAAGCAAGGTTAGTTCTGACCTTCAACACTGGAGAGAGGAGACAGTACAATTAGCGTATCAGGCTCACCAAAGAGCCCCCACACCCCCCAAGGTACAAATATCTACCTCCAACCTCTCTCACTTCACTGGGTTTTCGAACCCATGTCCCTTGTCTAGTGAGTGTCACTTAGGTGATGGTGAGACCCTCTGTCATAAAACAGTTTCATTGTCCTTGATTCACATAATCAGGGTAACTCAGGGTAACAACACTTTATTCCTCCTGCCCCAATAACAGAGAAACTGGGGATCCCACAGCCGCCAAAGTGACCATTTTGGGCTGCTGGGGCTCACGCTAGGCGGGGTGGGTGTGCCTATGCAAATGAGATCAGCCCCTGAAGTTCTTTTCCACACAACCCATAATTCACCACCAGATGTCAGGGTAGAGCTCATCCTGACTCTGCTTACACTTAAAAAACTCATTACTGCAGAATACCAGAGAGCAGGGCTCAGCAGCCCTAGGGCTTGCTTCTGGTTTACGTCATATTCCAAAAGCTCATGATTCAGGGTTTCAGCTGGCTACCTGCAGAGAACAAGAAGGGATCCTACCTCTGCCCCCTGCCAACAGGGAGGCACCATTTCAGATAGGGGGGCAACTTTAACCAGGATTCCAGGAGCTACTTAACCTGAAAACTCTAGGGTTTTTTTGCAGATAATGTGGGAGGGAGTGCAACCAAAATTATAACTCAAAGGGGGGGCTCAGCTTTAAAAGATTGAAAATGGCTCAGGGTGCAGGGAGGGGGGAGCTGGGGCTGTGTGCAGAGGGGG
>QXTE01000233.1:1598398-1653002 GCA_003942145.1 Platysternon megacephalum
TCAGGGTGCAGGTAGGGGATAGCTGGGGCTGTGTGCAGAGGGGGGAGCTCAGGGTGCAGGGAGGGGGTAGCGAGGGGCTGTGTGCAGAGTGGGGTAGTTCAGGGTGCAGGGAGGGGATAGCTGGGGCTGTGTGCAGAGGGGGGAGCTGAGGGTGCAGGCAGGGGGTAGCTAGGGGCTGTGTGCAGAGTGGGGTAGTTCAGGGTGCAGGCAGGGGGTAGCTGGGGCTGTGTGCAGAGGGGGGAGCTCAGGGTGCAGGCAGGGGATAGCTGGGGCTGTGTGCAGAGGGGGGAGCTCAGGGTGCAGGGAGGGGATAGCTGGGGCTGTGTGCAGAGGGGGGAGCTCAGGGTGCAGGCAGGGGGGAGCTGGGGCTGTGTGCAGAGGGGGGAGCTCAGGGTGCAGGGAGGGGGTAGCTGGGGCTGTGTGCGGGCAGGGGGGAGCTCAGGGTGCAGGCAGGGGGTAGCTGGGGCTGTGTGCGGGCAGGGGGGAGCTCAGGGTGCAGGCAGGGGGGAGCTAGGGGCTGTGTGCAGAGGGGGGAGCTCAGGGTGCAGGCAGGGGGGAGCTAGGGGCTGTGTGCGGGCAGGGGGGAGCTCAGGGTGCAGGCAGGGGGGAGCTAGGGCTGTGTGCAGAGGGGGGTAGTTCAGGGTGCAGGCAGGGGATAGCTGGGGCTGTGTGCAGAGGAGGGATCTCAGGGTGCAGGCAGGGGGTAGCTGGGGCTGTGTGCAGAGGGGGGAGCTCAGGATGCAGGTAGGGGATAGCTGGGGCTGTGTGCGGGCAGGGGGGAGCTCAGGATGCAGGTAGGGGATAGCTGGGGCTGTGTGCAGAGGGGGGAGCTCAGGGTGCAGGTAGGGGGTAGCTAGGGGCTGTGTGCAGAGGGGGGAGCTCAGGGAGCTCAGGGTGCAGGCAGGGGGTAGCTAGGGGCTGTGTCCAGAGTGGGGTAGTTCAGGGTGCAGGTAGGGGATAGCTGAGGCTGTGTGCAGAGGGGGGAGCTCAGGGTGCAGGCAGGGGGTAGCTAGGGGCTGTGTGCAGGGTGGGGGTAGCTCAGGGTACAGGGAGGGGCTGTGTCTGATGGGGTCAGGGCCGGCGCTCCCATTAGGCGACCTAGGCGGTCGCCTAGGGTGCTGCTATTTTGGGGGCGCCTGCGCCCCGGCCGCCCGTAGAAATTTGGGGGCGGGACCTCCCGCCGCCGCTGTTGGGGGGGGGATTTCGGGGGCGGGACCTTCCGCCGCCTAGGGCGCCGGCAAAGCTGGCGCCGCTACTGGATGGGGTGCTGCTGTTGTGGGACCTGTCCATCCGCTCCGTTCCTAGTTGGCACAGGGAGGGACAAGTAGCTCCGCAGGGCAAGGGCTAGGGTTGCCAGGCATCCGGTTTTCGACCGGAACGCCTGGTTGAAAAGGGACCCTGGCGGCTCCGGTCAGCACTGCTGACCTGGCCATTAAATGCACAGAAGCAGCTGCCAGGTCCCTGCAGCCCCTACACGCATGAGTGTCCAGGGAGGCTCCGCGCACTGCCCCCGCCCCGAGTGACGGCTCCACAGCTCCCATTGGCCTTGGGGAAGGGGCAGGTCAGGGGGCGGGGCAGGGGTGTTAGTTTTTGTGCGATTAGAAAGTTGGCAACCCTAGCAAGGGCTGGGGCGAGGGGCGTGCTCTCCCCCCCATGGTACACGATGGGCGGAGGGAGAGGGACACTCCGACATCAGCCTCCACCGGGCTCAGTGCAGCAGATCAGGAGGCTCCCAGTCCAGAGCAGCACAGCCATGTGGGGAGGGGGAGGGACAGCATGGGGGCTGCAGAGGAGCAGGAGAGCGGGGGGGGGGGGGGGGGGCAGCATCTTCCCTCCTGCTGCAAACTTCACCAAACTGTGGTACGAAACTCGTGGGGGGGGGGGGGGTAGGTGCTCCCCGCCCTCCCTAAATGGTGCCCCCACCTAGTGGCCCTGCGAATGAATTCTGTTTGTTTAATCTCCTTCCTCTGAAGCTTCAGGGATGGCCATGGCTGGAGATGGGACATTGGAGGGGGAGGGGCAGGGCTCTGAGGTAGCTTTGGGCATTCTGTCTCTCAGGTGCTGGTTGGCTCGTGCTCACATGCTCAGGGTCGGCCTGATCATTGTATGTGGGGTCGGGAAGGAATTTCCCCCCAGATCAGACTGGCTGTGACCTTGGGGGGTTCGCCTTCCTCTGCAGCGTGTGGGTGCAGGTCACTTGCCAGGAGTGTCTGGGTCTCTCTCACTTAATCATTTTCCTGCTGTCCCATGTGGCTTAGAGTTCAAGGGGTTACTAGTATGTCTAATACAAACTGTCCCATGTTCCCTTTGTAACAGCGGATGTCTGAACTGTGGTGATGTTAGAACAAGAATCCCAAAGCCAGTGATTCTGTGGGGAGCTGCTTCTTCTCCCTATAGCAGGGACTGCTCCCTTGCCATTTGCAGTCACACATGTGGCAACTATGGCAGGTGCTTACATGGGAATTTAACATTGGGAAGGTATCGATGTATTTTAGCTGCCTGTAGTGTGAGCAGTGTTTTGTTCTTGTTGCGAAAGAAGTTATTCACACTTTGTCATTTTGCCTTTCATTTCATCTCCACCTGGTCCCCCTCAATTTCTGCACCTCTGCACATGCTTTTCTGTCACCTGCTCCCCTCTCCTCCACCCCCTCTGCACTTGCTGGAAACAGACAGCACCAGCACCATGTAACCTGTCAGCAATTTGTGAATCACTAGCGAGGGCTCTTCAGGTCAGCACCCACAGCCAATAGTTGGAGACCAATGTATTATCTGCATAACCTGAATGTATCAGTTCAGTGCTTTGGCTTTAGTGACAGTAACATTCTTGGCATCTATTTCTGGAATAGTTACTTACTTTGTAACTGTGCAACTTACTAACAGCACCCTTAACAATAAGGTCATTTATGGTCTTGGATTGATTATATAAATGTAGCACTAGCTGTGCGGTGACCTTGATATTCCACACAGGGGCACCGGCCATCTTAGCAAAGGTTCTATGTAGTGTAATACTGGAGACATGCACAGTACAGTACAGCATGCTCTGGTACCGCACTACAAAGAAGCTTTGGCTAAATTGGCCAGCACCTTTGTGTGCAATATCAGCCATTGAAAAAGCTTATCTTGGAGTTGAGGAACAGGATCTTAGACATTGGCCCATAAAATATAACAACAGAATTTGTTCAGCATTTGAAAACAAAAATAAAGCTTCTCCCAGGCTAAGCTCCTGGTTGATACATTACTGAGTTTAAATACATAAGTTTAAGCCTAGGTGTTTTTATTTTGCTTACTCATAAATAAATAGTAATAATAAATACTAAAAAAGTAAGAGTTTATCTTCAAAGTGCTGGCAGGTTCATACTTACAGTATTATGGACTTAATGGCCTACATTTTAAAGCGATAGGTGACTTCAGGTGCCTCAATTCTGGGATCCCTATGTTGAAACACCTGAGAAAAGGGGGTGCTCAGCACTCTTGAAACTCAGACCCCTTCAGAGTGACTGAAGATGGGCACCAGAGCACACCAGTTACTTAAAACTTCAGGCCAGTGCTTTCTGCTGTGTTCTCTCATGGTGTAAGGCGCGGTTCTGTGTTCAGCCCCAACTTACAGTATTGTTTTTCATACAACAGAGAAGGTTGCTCCCCCTGTACACTATTACAGGGCCATGTACCCAGAGTGGCTTTGATGGTTTGTTCTTTCAGATTTTTGCTCAGCCCTTATGACACTGTCTCTGAGTGCAGGTGGCACTGTGGCGAGCACCAGAAAGCATTTTTCCACACATAGGCTACATAGTTAATTGTGACAAAATAGGAATTTTCTGTAATATATTTTATGAAGTGTGGGCATGCCTCAGTTTCCCTCTGTACATTGGATTGCTACCCAATGGGTGCAAAAGGGTTAATACTGCTTCTAGAACTATACAGGAGACTGGAGGGGCTGGGTTACCTTGCTGTCTTGTGGAATGGAGTCATTAAAAAACCTGTCTGAAACAGATCCAAATCAACAGCAAGTCCAACAAGGCAAAGAGATGCCCCAATGACTGAACAATCTACACCTAACAGCAGGAAACCTCAGCAGGTGGGACTTTGTGAACTGACCTGGAGAACAAGGTGTCTGGTGACTGGGAGAAGGGTGGCCTCATGAGTGGGGAGACAAAGGAAGAAGAGAGGGAGGCAGAGCTGGAGTTCATAGAATCATAGAATCATAGAACTTAAGATCAGAAGGGACCATTATGATCATCTAGTCTGACCTCCCGCATGATGCAGGCCACAAAAGCTGACCCACCCACTCCTGAAATAATTCTCACCCTTGACTCAGCTGTTGAAGTCCCCAAATCTTGATTTAAAGACTTCAAGTAGCAGATAATCCTCCAGCAAGCGACCCCTGCCCCATGCTGCGGAGGAAGGCGAAAAACCTCCAGGGCCTCTGCCAATCTACCCTGGAGGAAAATTCCTTCCCGACCCCAAATATGGCGATCAGCTGAACCCCGAGCATGCGGGCAAGACTCTCCAGCCAGACACTCAGGAAAAAGACTTTCAATATCCCAACATTGACCATCGGTACTAATTACCAGTGGTGGCACATAATTGACCTATTGAGTAAATCAAGTTATCCTATCAAACCATTCCCTCCATAAACTTATCAAGCTTAATCTTAAAGCCGGAGAGGTCTTTCGCCCCCACTGTTTCCCTCGGTAGGCTGTTCCAGAATTTCACTCCTCTGATGGTTAGAAACCTTCGCCTAATTTCAAGCCTAAACTTCCCGACTGCCAATTTATATCCATTTGTTCTCGTGTCCACATTAGTACTGAGCTGAAATAATTCCTCTCCCTCCCTGGTATTTATCCCTCTGATATATTTAAAGAGAGCAATCATATCTCCCCTCAACCTTCTTTTGGTTAAGGAAAACAAACCGAGCTCCTCAAGTCTCCTTTCATACGACAGGCTTTCCATTCCTCGGATCATCCTAGTGGCCCTTCTTTGTACCCGTTCCAGTTTGAATTCATCCTTCTTAAACATGGGAGACCAGAACTGCACACAGTACTCCAAATGAGGTCTCACCAACGCCTTGTATAACGGGACTAGCACCTCCTTATCTCTACTAGAAATACCTCGCCTAATGCATCCCAAGACCGCATTAGCCTTTTTAACGGCCACATCACATTGCCGACTCATAGTCATCCTGCGATCAACCAGGACTCCGAGGTCCTTCTCCTCTTCCGTTACTTCCAACTGATGCGTCCCCAGCTTATAACTAAAATTCTTGTTAGTCATCCCTAAATGCATAACTTTACACTTCTCACTATTAAATTTCATCCTATTACTAATACTCCAGTTTACAAGGTCATCCAAATCTCCCTGGAGGATATCCCGATCCTTTTCCGAATTGGCAATACCTCCCAACTTTGTGTCATCCGCAAACTTTATCAGCCCACTCCTACTTTTGGTTCCGAGGTCAGTGATAAATAGATTGAATAAAATCGGACCCAAAACCGAACCTTGAGGAACTCCAATGGTAACCTCCCTCCAACCCGACCAATCCCCTTTCAGTACGACCCGCTGCAGTCTCCCCTTTAACCATTTCCTTATCCACCTCCGGATTTTCATTTCGATCCCCATCTTTTCCAATTTAACCAGTAATTCTTCATGCAGTACCGTATCAAACGCCTTACTGAAATCAAGATATATCAAATCCACCGCATTTCATCACGGTTTGGCTGGTTCATCATGGCACTGGTTTGACCAGGATGGACTGTGGTTTAATTGTGGCCAAGGATGTTCAGATTCTGTAGCCAGGTGACTCATTAATGGTTACTTTGTTTTGGAGAGGCTACCTGTGTCACTGCTACTACGCACTGAGAGCATTGCGCCCTGAAGGGGCACAATACAAGTCTCCTGCAGGACTCCAGCATGGCTGGATTTGCTGTAGGAATCACAGAGAGAGACAAAGGCCCATTCGTGCAGTGCCCTTGTGGAATGGTGTGGGTCCTTGGGGCCCAGCACACTAAAGTGGTCACTCCCAGGAGTCTGGTTACAGTCTAGGGCATAGACCAGACCCTGTGACTCCCTGACACTCACATCACACCTCTTCAGCTGAGACAGTCACAATGAGCTTGTAGCGGGCCGGTGTGGCTCCCCTCTTCCCCTGAGAGGGTTGAGCCCCGGTCACAGGAAGGGGCGGGGCCACAGAGCGGTGAGCCCGCCCCTCAGAGGGTCAGGCGGCGACCCGGAAGAATAAAAGCCGGCCCTCCCAGCTCAGTCAGGCCCCAGCCACCACCAGGAGCAGACCTACCTGGGGAAGCTCCCGAAGAGGAGCTCACTGAAGCCCAGGGCAGCTACCCGGACTGGCCCGAGAGTCCCCTCGACCGCTACTGGGAGGACCCGCCGGAGCTCCCCCGAGCCTCCTACGAGGAGGAGCCACCCCGAACTCCCCCGCTTCCCTGCTACAACCCCGAGGAACCCCCGGAGCAGATTTGGCCGGACTTCCCCGAGAACCTACCCGACCTACCACCCAGCCCGGGTTGGGGGGAGCCCATGCCGTGGGACTTCCCGGGACCGGACGCCGTGGACCAGGTAGGCCCAGGGGGGGATGTTGGAAGTGGCCCGGGGGCAGCCGACCTTAGTCAGGCTGCTGAACAAACTGAACCTATGTCAGTGTGTTGCGGTCAGGATCCCCACTGACCGTCAGCGGTGAAGACCGCTGTCTAGGGCCCCAGGCCGGGACACAGTGGAGTGGGAGGGCCTGTGTCCCCCCTGCCACCCCGGTGCGGGTGGCAGTTATCCCCCTCGGGTTGTTAGTTGCTCAGCCCTGACCCAAAGGTCTGAGCCCCTGTACTGTTGTTGCTCAGTCCTGACCCCAAAGGCCTGAGCCCCTGTACTGTTGTTGCTCAGCCCTGACCCAAAGGTCTGAGCCCCCGTACTGACTGCTCAGCCCTGTCCGTCAGGGCTGAGCCCCTGTACTGTTGTTGCTCAGTCCTGACCCAAAGGTCTGAGCCCCCGTACTGATTGCTCAGCCCTGACCCAAAGGCCTGAGCCCCTGTACTGTTGTTGCTCAGCCCTGAGCCAAAGGTCTGAGCCCCCGTACTGACTGCTCAGCCCTGACCCAAAGGTCTGAGCCCCTGTACTGTTGTTGCTCAGTCCTGACCCCAAAGGCCTGAGCCCCTGTACTGTTGTTGCTCAGCCCTGACCCAAAGGTCTGAGCCTCCGTACTGTTGTTGCTCAGCCCTGACCCAAAGGTCTGAGCTCCTGTACTGTTGACCGTTCTTCTTTTGTACTGTTTCTTGCTCCACCTTGCAGCATAGGACTGGAGCCCATGTACGACCAGCGGGCCGGTGTGGCTCCCCTCTTCCCCTGAGAGGGTCGAGCCCCGGACTCGCCCCTTTACAGAGCTGAAAAACACCAGTGAGGTGAGTTCTGCAGTAAAGAACTTACTCGACTAAAACTACTGCCATTGCTCCAAGGTATTCATAGTCCTTTCGTTCACTGTCCATGCACATTCAGATGAGCAGACTTTTGTTTACTGAAGGCCTGATCCAAATCCCAGCAAACTCAATATAAGTCTTTCTGGTGACTTCAATGTGCTTTGGAACAGACTCAGAAAGCAAAAGTGCCATGCATATACTACAGGCCTACAGGCCAAGTCCTAGGCTGTATTCTGTCTGCTTTGTGTTGCCTGACTTGTGCAAAGTGGCCCTAAACTGGATGTAGCCAGCCATAGCAGGATCACCCCAATGAAGGGGATCTTTGGGTGCAGCTAGGTCATGGCTCCTTTGCCATCTCTCCCATTCCTAACTGACAGTGAACATGACATGGACACAGCTTCCCTACACCACGGCAATCGCAGGCTATTGTAATAACTTCTTGGGGCATTGGGCAGCTGGTGCAAATCTTCATAGAATATCAGGGTTGGAAGGGACCTCAGGAGGTCATCTAGTCCAACCCCCTGCTTAAAGCAGGACCAATCCTCAGACAGATTTTTGCCCCAGATCCCTAAATGGCCCCCTCAAGGATTGAACTCACAACCCTGGGTTTAGGAGGCCAATGCTCAAACCACTGAGCTATCCCTCTCCCGCCCCCAATACAGGAGTCAGGAATTATTGAACCCGGGTCTCCCATGTCCCAGTACAGTGCTCCATCCACTAGCCTCTCTTTCCTGGGTAAAAGGCTGCTCTCACTTATGCCCAAGGACCAGACACAGCAACCCAAGACGGGAAGAGCACAAAATGGTTTCAAAACCTCTTTTTGTCACCTTGCCATGAGCTGCACGTTGTTTGGCTGCAGCTGAGTGTCTGGGCCAGGGTATATACCAGAGATACCTTATGAAAAGAAAAAGAGGCTGTACTCATTGAAGAATGTGAACAATTCTATCTAATGCTGCAGGTGTTTATACCACACTCTTCATCCCACTACCCATACTCTTAGAGGAGACTGTAAGCAAAGAGCTGTAGGAAATGGCCTTAGTAAGGTTCTGGCAGTGAGGAAAGCACTGTAACTTTATTAAGTGACATAAATGTGCATGGTGCGCACTCACAAACAACAGCAATAGGTGTATTTCTACCCCAAAGATCTGGCTGCAGGCATGGGCAGTGGGTATTATGGGCTGGGGGAGGCTGTGCCTCCCCAAACAGGCGGGCATGGCCCCGCCCACACTCTGCCCCCAGCCACCTCCTAACCCTGCTTCTCGCTCGTTGCGGCTCCTGTGTCTCCCTATGGGGTGGCCCCGGCTCAGGCTGCGCCACCCGCCTCCTGGCACTCTGAGGCGAGCTAGCCTGGGGCGGGCGCTGGTGGCTGCAGTGGGGGGAGGGGTGGCTGGGGGGGGTGGCGGGGGGAGGAGAAGAAGGGGCGGGGCCTCAGGCGGAGGGGGCGGTGATGGAGGCTAGCCTCCCCCAGCCGGCAGTTCACACGCTGCCCATGGCTGCAGGAATCACTGGATGGCATTTTCTGGTCTGTGCCATGCAAGAAGTCCAACTAGATTATCATAATGGTCCCGTCTGACCTTAAAATCCATGAATCTTTGCATCTTGTGTTGCAGCAGTTTCCAAACTGTGGTCCATGGAGAACTAGCAGGTCACATAATGCTGGCTTCTTCTCGTTTTCAGTTGCTACCTCACCTAAAAAGCAGCTGAAAGGACACAAAAGACTTACTTACCATTACATTTGTATGTATGGGAATGGGACAGGAGAGGTTATTAGAAAATCCCTCTATGAAGATGTAGTTCACACTATAAGAAATTCTTGACAGCCTCTGTTATAACTAGGCTTGGATTAGATTTTTAGCAGTAAATGTCGCTAAACATTGATTTCACTGTACACACACAAACCGATCAAAAAATATTTCCATCAATAACTGAAATTTACAGATAGGCAAAGTAAGGAGCCGCAATGAGGCTCCTACAGAGGTAAGTCGACAATCATAAGACACTTTAATTACATCAGTCATGACCATCCACACAATGCTCCTTGTGTCGCCAGAGCATGTCCACAGTCAGTGCTCTTGCATAGACAGACAGAGTGTTGCATCGTGGATAGCTATCCCACTGTGCAACTCGCCACCCTCTGCCGCTGGGAGCTCTGGGAATGGATCAGAGGGCATCGGGGGCATGCTCACCATCCCATGATGCAGTTGTAAGCAGAGTCAGAACGGGCTCTACCCTGACATCTGGTGGTGAGCTGTGGAAAAGGACTTCAGGGGCTGATCTCGTTTGCATGGGCACATCCACCCTGCCTACCATGATGGGATTGCTGGCTCAAATGCTCACTTTGGCTGCTGTGGGATCCCCAGTCTCTTCGTTATTGGGGCAGGAGTAGTAAAGTGTTGTTATCCTGGTTATGTGAATCAAGGACAGTAGAACTGTACTTGGCATTTTATGAAGGAGGGACTCGCCCTCAACTAAGTAGCACTCGCTAGCCAAGGGACCTGGGTTCCAAAACTCTGTGAATTGAGAGAGGTGGAGGATAGGTATGTATAGCTGGTGTGTCCCCCTTCTGAGGGCCCTAAACACCACCTTGACTTCTCTTTATATGGTGTAATAACAGAACTAATTTTATTATATACTTAGTATTAGACCTATTTTGGGCTAGTTGTGCACTACCACTGAGGCTCCCCTACTAAGAGCTGAAATCACTGAGAGCTGTGGGGGGGGGAGGCTAAAGGCATTTTGGTGAGTGGCTAGCAGGATGGTTGGTGGAGGGCAGTGGCTAGCAGGATGGCTGGCGGAGAGGAGGGGCTTGCAGTGAAGACTGCAGCAGAACCCCACGGAGAGGTGTGGCAATCGGCTGTCTACATGAGCAGTGGAGCATGTAAGGTGCCCCCATACCTCCCCCACTTCTGCCCAGGCTGGGAGGTAAACCCTGCAGATAAACTTCTGAACTCTGGGGGGGGGGGGGGGGGGGGGGGGGCTGCACTGACCAAGGACAGAAACTGTGGGAGGGGTGATTTTGGGTTGCTGGACTCAAGAACCAAAGGGAAAGGACACGGCCCAATCTGCGTGGGGGTGGGTCTTCTGGTTCATGGTTTGTGTTTATGAACCCTAGTTGTGATGTTTTCCCAATTTAATGCTGAGTTGTTTACCTCATGTTATTAAAGATTTTTGCTACACCGAGACTCTGTGCTTGCCAGAGGGGAAGTATTGCCTCTTTGAGGTGCCCAGGGGTGTGTGCGTAATTTTCCCAGGTCACTGGGTGGGGGCTCGAGCCGGTTTTGCATTGTATTGTTGAAAGGGAACCCCTATGTACTGAACCCGGCCCTTGCTGCTGTCAACTCAGCCTGGCAGAAGGGTTACACAGTTCTTTCCATCCCATCATTCCATGGGCTTCCAACTTCGCTTCACACTGTTTATCAACAGCCCTTGTTAACTGTGTGCCCACTATCTCTGCCTGAAAGCATGGATCCTGAACTATTGACCAGTCTGGTGATGAGCATTATGAACACAACGCAGCTGTTCCTGCAGTATTTCATGAGCTGTGAATCAGAAAGTGAATCAGTCATGCCGGCCCTGCTGTGTGCTATGGAAAGAAATAATTCAAGATTGCTGTTGGCATTCAAGGAGCAACTGCATACAGTGGACCGTTGGTACTGGGCTTGGGAAACAAGCACTGAGTGGTGGGATCGCATCATGATGTATGTATGGGATGACAAGCAGTAGCTGCAGAACTTTTGGATGCGCAATGCCACCTTCCTGGAACTGTGTGTGGAGCTTGCCCCAGCACTGCGGTGCAAGGACACCAGAATGAGAGCTGCCCTCACTGTGGAAAAGCGAGTTGCGATCGCTGTGTGGAAGCTGGCTATTCCAGACTGCTACTGGTCAGTTGCAAATCACTTTGGAGTTGGAAAGCCTACCATGTGGGCTGCAGTGGTGCAAGTGTGCAGGGCCATTAATCACCTCCTGCTACGGAGGACTGTGACTCTTGGGAATGGCCAGGAAATACTTGATGGCTTTGAGGCAATGGGATTCCCAATTTTGTCCCCAGACCATCTTGTGATGGAGTACATCAGCTAGAAGGACTACTTCTTCATGGTCTTGCAGGCACTGGTGGATCACCAGGGCTGTTTCACCGATATCACTATGGGGTGGTCCTGAAAGGTGCATGATGTGTGCATCTTTAGGAACACTGGACTGTATAGAAAGCAAACAGGAGACATGGTAATGAGGAACAGTCTCTCTGTTACGGCTCTCACAGCTGCGTGTAACTCCAGATTTCATTGTGAAACCAGTCCCTAGAGATGGACTTCACGGGGTACTGCAAGGGACCAGGAACATGCGAGGAAAGTGGTGACGGAGTTTGGAGAGGGCATGGAACGGAGTTCTGTATTGTTTGCAGCGTAATGAGGGACTTAAGCATCTCTGTCTGGCCCTCCAGGACCTTTATCATCTGCTCCTGTCTCTGTGTCTTTTCCAGGCTATCCAGCCTGAGTCTTTGGGTATGTCTACACTACGGGATTACTCCGAATTTACGGAATTCGATTTTTTGCAACCGATTGTATAAATTCGATTGCACGCGGCCACAGTAAGCAGATTAATTCGGCGGTGCGCGTCCATGTACTGAGACTAGCATCGAATTCCGGAGTGTTGCACTGTGGGTAGCTATCCCATAGCTAGCCCATAGTTCCCGCAGTCCCCCCCGCCCATTGGAATTCTGGGTCGAGATCCCAATGCCTGATGGGACAAAAAACATTGTCGCGGGCGGTTCTGGGAACATCCTCCCCCTTCCTCCGTGAAAGCAACGGCAGACAACCGTTTCGCGCCTTTTTTCCTTGGTGAACTGTGCAGACGCCATACCTTGGCAAGCATGGAGCCCGCTCAGCTCAAGACAGCAGTCATGAACATTGTAAACACCTCACGCATTATCGTGCAGTTTATGCTGAACCAGGACCAGAAAAACCAGGCGAGGAGGAGGCGGCTACGGCAGCGCAGCGACGAGAGTGATGAGGACATGGACATGGACAGAGAATTGTCTCGCGCCACGGGCCCCGGCGCTTTGGAGATCATGTTGTTAATGGGGCAGCTTCTCGCTGTGGAACGCCGATTCTGGGCCCGGGAAACAAGCACAGACTGGTGGGACCGCATAGTGTTGCAGGTGTGGGACGATTCCCAGTGGCTGCGAAACTTTCGTATGCGTAAGGGCACTTTCATGGAACTTTGTGACTTGCTTTCCCCTGCCCTGAAGCGCCAGAATACCAAGATGAGAGCAGCCCTCACAGTTGAGAAGCGAGTGGCGATAGCCCTGTGGAAGCTTGCAACACCGGACAGCTACCGGTCAGTCGGTAATCAGTTCGGAGTGGGAAAATCTACCGTGGGGGCTGCTGTGATGCAAGTAGCCAAAGCAATCGCTGAGCTGCTGCTACCAAAGGTAGTGACTCTGGGAAATGTGCAGCTCATAGTGGATGGCTTTGCTGCAATGGGATTCCCTAACTGTGGTGGGGCGATAGATGGAACCCATATCCCGATCTTGGCACCGGAGCACCAGGGCAGCCAGTACATAAACCGCAAGGGGTACTTTTCAATGGTGCTGCAAGCAATGGTGGATCACAAGGGACGTTTCACCAACATCAACGTGGGATGGCCGGGAAGGGTTCATGACGCTCGCGTCTTCAGGAACACTAGTCTGTTTAAACGGCTGCAGCAAGGCATTTACTTCCCAGACCGGAAAATAACCATTGGGGATGTTGAGATGCCTATCGTTATCCTTGGGGACCCAGCCTACCCCTTAATGCCATGGCTCATGAAGCCATACACAGGCAGCCTGGACAGTAGTCAGGAGCTGTTCAACTACAGGCTGAGCAAGTGCAGAATGGTGGTAGAATGTGCCTTTGGACGTTTAAAGGGTCGCTGGCGCTCGTTACTGACTCGCTCAGACCTCAGCCAAACCAACATTCCCATTGCTATTGCTGCTTGCTGTGTGCTCCACAATCTCTGTGAGAGTAAGGGGGAGACCTTTATGGCGGGGTGGGAGGCTGAGGCAAACCGCCTGGCCGCTGATTACGCGCAGCCAGACACCAGGGCGATTAGAAGAGCACACCGGGAAGCGGTGCGCATCAGAGAAGCTTTGAAAACAAGTTTCATTGCTGGCCAGGCTCCTGTGTGAAAGTTCTGTTTGTTTGTCCCTGATGAAAACCCGCCCCCTTGATTGACTCATTCCCTGTAAGCAACCCACCCTCCCCCCTTCGATCACAGCTTGCTTTGAAAGAAATAAAGTCAGTATCGTTTAGAACTCATGTATTCTTTATTAATGGGTAATAAACATAGGGAGAGAACTGACAAGGTAGTCCGGGTGGGGTTTGGGAGGAGGATAGGAGGGAAGGAACAGGTCACTGAAAAAATTCAAAATAATGACAGCCTTTTGCTTGGGCTGTCCACTGGGGTGGAGTGGCAGGGTGCACGGAGCCCCCCCCCCCCCCCGCGTTCTTACACGTCTGGGTGAGGAGGCTATGGAACTTGGGGAGGGGGGAGGGCGGTTATACAGGGGCTGCAGCGGCACTCTGTGATCCTGCTGCTGCCGTTCCTGAAGCTCCACCAGACGCCGGAGCATGTCTGTTTGCTCACGCAGCAGCCCCAGCGTTGCATCCCGCCACTTCTCGTCTCGAGCGTCCCTTCTCTCCTCCCGTTGGTCCCTTCTCTCCTCCCGTTGGTCCCTCATGTCCTCACGTTGGTCCCTCTTGTCCTCACGATCACTGGCATCTTTCCTGAACTTTGAGACCGTGTCCTTCCATTCATTCAAATGAGCTCTCTCATCGCGGGTAGATTGCATTATTTCTGAGAACATGTCATCTCGTGTGTGTTTCTTTCGCCGCCTTATCTGGGAGAGCCTTCGGGACGGAGGAGGGAGGCTTGAAAAATTTGCAGCTGCAGGAGGAGGGAAAAAAAGGGAGAGAAGTATGTAAAAAGATACATTTTATAGAACAATGCTTATACTCTTTCACGGTGAACAACACTATTCACATTACATAGCACATGTGATTTCAGTACAAGGTCGCATTTTGCATCTTATATTGAGTGCCTGCGGCTTTGGTGTTAGAGATCACAGACGCAGGGCCGGGCAACAGAATTCGGCTTGTATGCAGCCATGGTAAGCCATTGTCTTTCGGCTTCTGCATTAAATCAGCGCCCTCCTTTCCCATAGCAAGCAAAGCCCATTAAGTGCTGCGGTTTTCCTGTTACCGTGCAGCAGCAGAAAACAAAATAACACCCCCTCCACCACCACCACCACCACCCATCCAATTCTGTGGGATGATCGCTTTACCCCTCCCCCCACCGCGTGGCTGGTATCAGGGAAGACCCCTGCTAGCCAAACGCGAAAACCTCAGCGCCATTGTCCACCCACTCCCCCCCGCCCGCTTGGCTAACTGCAGGGAAGGATTTCTTTTCAGCTACAGGCAAACAGCCCAGTAGGAACGGGGCCACCTCTGTCCCCTTAATTACATTCCCGTATTTCAACCAGGTTACCCTGAACGATATCACTCTCCTGAGGATAACACAGCAAGATAAAGAACGGATGTTGCTTGAATGCCAGCAAACACCGGGACCATACGCTGCCAAGCTTTGTCATGCAATGATACCAGATTACTTGCTGCTAGCATGGCGTGGTCAAGTGTCCTACCATGGAGGACGGAATAAGGCTGCCCTGCCCAGAAACCTTCTGCAAAAGCTTTTGGAGTACCTCCAGGAGAGTTTCATGGAGATGTCCCTGGAGGATTTCCGCTCCATCCCCAGACACGTTAACAGACTTTTCCAGTAGCTGTACTGGCCGCGAATGCATCCCAAGTCCCCAGGGCAAATTAATCATTAAAAAATGCTTGTTTTAAACCATGTTTGATATTTAAAAAGGTACACTCACCAGAGGTCCCTTCCAGGGGGTCTGCGATACCGCCTTGGGAGGGTTCGGAGGGTACTTCAGTCAGGGTGAGAAAAAGATCCTGGCTGTTGGGGAGAACGGAGTGCTGTGTGCTCTCCGCAAGCTCGTCCTCGTCCTCCTCCTCCTCTTCCCCGTCCGCAGAATCCTCATGCATGGATGAGATTAACCCCTCCTCGGAATCCACGGTCAGGGGTGGGGTAGTGGTGGCGGCCCCCCCTAGAATTGCATGCAGCTCCTCGTAGAAGCGGCATGTCTGCGGCTCTGCCCCGGACCGTCCGTTTGCCTCCTTGGTTTTCTGGTAGGCTTGTCGGAGCTCCTTCACTTTAACACGGCACTGATATGAGTCCCTATTGTGGCCTCTCTCCATCATGCCCTTGGAGATCTTGTCAAAAGTTTTGGCATTTCGTCTCTTGGACCGTAGTTCTGCTAGCACTGAATCCTCTCCCCATATAGCGATCAGATCCAGTACCTCACGTGTGGTCCATGCTGGTGCTCTTTTTCGGTTCTCGGACTGCATGGTTACCTGTGCTGTTGAGCTCTGTGTGGTCACCTGTGCTCTCCGCGCTGGGCTAACAGGAAATGAAATTCAAAAGTTCGCGGGGCTTTTCCTGTCCACCTGGCCAGAGCATCCGAGTTTAGATTGCTGTCCAGAGCGGTCACAATGGTGCACTGTGGGATAGCTCCCGGAGGCCAATACCATCGAATGTCGTCCACACTAACCCTAATTCGAACCGGCAATACCGATATCAGCGCTACTCTCCTCGTCGGAGAGGAGTACAGAAACCGATTTTAAGAGCCCTTTAAATCGAATTAAATGGCCTCGTTGTGTGGACGGGTGCAAGGTTAATTCGCTATAACGCTGCTAAATTCGAACTAAAATCGTAGTGTAGACCAGGCCTTTCATTGATTGTCTCCCTCCATGCTCATTTCACTATGTGTTGCATCTGTTGATTGCAGCACTTCTCGAAGCATATCCTTCTTACTCCTCCTGGTTCTCTGCCTTATCTGACACCTCCGTGCTCTGCCAGTGTGGAGGAGTGGGTCCTCAAGGGCACATCTGCAGAAACCAAAGAAACAATGAACAGAGACAGTATTTTCTCACAGCCGTGAATCACAAAAGTTACCCACACCTCTTTTTCACTCTCTCTTTGCTAGTACAGAGGTTGGCAAGAGTCCGAAATATGGTGAGTTCAGCGGGGGCAGGGTGTGCGTGGAAGAGGGAATGGGCAAGAAGGGACAAAGGTCTGTGTGGTTTGCAAAGAGGGTCTAGGGAGAGTATTCTGAGCTTTGGCACCCTTTTCCACAGGCTGGGGTAATCAAACCTGATATGAGGGTAACCCAGGATGCAAGGGTGCATCTCCTGCATGTGTGCAGTTTCGAATTGGATCTTGCCTGTGTGCTGCTCTGGTCCCTGCAGAAATAATTGCCGGTTGGTGTGGCAAAGTTTCCTACAGTGGGTGGTGGAGGGGAAGGGGGAACAAGACACTCTGCCAAGGAACCTTCAGCAGAAGATTGCAGAATACCTACAGGAAAGTTTCCTGGAGATGACTCTGGAGGATTCCCGAGACATCCCAGTGTACTTTAACAAACATTTCCACAAGGCCCCCACTTCGTAGCTGCATAGGCTCATTTGTTAATTTCTGTCCCTTATCTCTCCTCTACCATATAACAAAGTACATGAGAGCTCAATTTCCTCTCACCATGCAGTATCAAAGCAAAATGCATGCTTACCAGAGCTCATGTCCCCTGCTTCAGGCATGCCAGAGCTGGAGTGCTGGTACTGGATAGACCCCTCCAGAGTCAAAAAGAGGTCCTGACTCGCTGTGCCTGTTGAATGATCCTGTTGAATGTCCCACATCCTCCCCCAATTCCACTTCCTCATTTAATACTTCATCCTTGGGGTTGACTCTGCTGGCCACTGCCTCCAATCCCCCCAGAGTATCCATGGGGCTTGTGGAAGATGAGGTGGGGTCACCACCAAGGATGGTGTACAGCTCCTTAGAGAAGCAGCATGTCTTCGGCGCCACACCTGAGTGACGGTTGGCCTCCCTTGCCTTCTGGTACGCCTGCCTCACCTCCTTGATCTTAGCATGGCATTGCTGCATGTCCCTTTCATGCCCCTTCTCCTGCATCCCACTAGCAATCAGCCCATAGGTATCAAAGTTCCTATGGCTGGAGTGAAGCTGTGACTGCACAGCCTCCTCTCCCCACAGACCCAGCAGATTCAACAGTTTGGTGTACACCACACAGGAGCGTGTCTACTGTGGAAAGCTGGGAAGATGCTGTGTGATCTGTCCACACCAAGCAAACAGGAAGAGCAATTTCAAAATTTCCCAGGCCTTTAAACAGGCGAGAGGTGCATGCCTGTGTACCTTCAGGCATAGGTGCCGACTTCGTGGGCTCTCCAGGCTGGAGCACCCATGCGGAAAAAATGGTGGGTGCTGAGCACCCACTGGCAGCCCCCATCAGCTTCCCCTCCCGCCCGCCGGCAGACACTGCAGATCAGCATCTCCCCCTCCTGCCCGCCGCAAAACAGCTGTTTCATGGCGTGCAGGAGGCTGGGAGGTAGGAGGGAAGAACGAGGATGCGGCGCGCTCGGGGGATGGGGTGGAACTGGGCAGGAAGAGGCAGGGCAGGGGTGGGGCCTGTTGGAAGGGGCGGAGTGGGGGCGGTGCCTGGGTCAGAAGCGGGTTTCGAGCACCCACCGGCACTTTGGAAAGTCGGCGCCTGTGTTGAGGCGGTCATGATGGGCATTCTGGGACGCCTCCTGGAGGCCATTTAGGGCAACATAAGCAAAGGCACTGTGCTACGCTGACACTGCGTCAATCTAACTTTGTCGGCGTAGCAGGAGAGTAAATCGTCGGGAGGAGCATTGCAGTGTGCACACCGCCACTGTTCTGTCAATGAAAGCTGACTTTTGTCAACAAAACAGCAATGTAAACAAGGCCTCAGAAGAATGGAGCTTGAGAACTAGAGTTTAATTTAAGGATATTTACTTTGCATATTTTGACATGTGATATTGACTATTTGTGTTTTAATGATTATAAACTTTAATTTTTTGAATCTGAACATCTACTGTTGTTAAATAATTATTGTCTGGCCCCTATTGTTTGCCCCCCTCATAATGGATAAAATTGGAAAAAATGCTTTAAAAACACTGATATTATCCATTGAAATAATAAAAAATAAAAATGAAATTCTGCCACACCAAGTTATAACCCAGAGTTAGACATAACACAGGGACTGATGAATGGATGGGGAAATGTGTGACTTCCGGACAAGGGTTCCGCGCCAGCAGCATCTAAGCATGTGATTGCTTTCAGTAGCTACGTGCTCATATTTATGCTTCTTGTCATTTGCATATTAGAAGATGACTATATATATTTATTTTCATGAAAAGATTTTTTTTGAATTACTAAAATGGATGTTTGGGAAGGAAATTCGGAGACCAGGCGAAAGTGGGACTGGTGGGTTTAGAAAAGTACAAGGGACTAGAAGGGGAGAACAATGGGGATGGGAAACAGAGAAGGAAAGAACAGAGGCAGGATGAGACTAGGCTGTTCAGTCAGGGTGGAGGCAAGTCAGACTCGAAGGAGGCCATGAAGACAACTGGGGTCTGCGTCTCTGCTGCCCTGCAGCTCGTGTCATCATGTTCACGCTGCCCGGGAGCGCACAGGGCCCGCCTGGCTCCAGCGGGGAGGCCCCGCCCGCCGCCTCGCTGGCCGGCTCCGCCCCCGCCGCCCCCCTGCCTGCCCCGGGCGCGCCGAGCCGGGCAGCCGGAACCGCTGGCGGTGGGGCTCAGCGGGGACCAGGTGAGAGCCGCCCCAGCGCGGGGGGGAGAGAAGGGGGCTGGGAGGGGCAGTGCCCCGGGGGGGGGGGGGGGGGGGGGGGGGGGGGGCGCGGGGGGGGGGCGGGGGGCGGGGGGGGGGGGGGGGGGGGGGGCGGGGCGGGGGGGGGTGGGGGGGGGGGGGGGGGGGGGGGGGGGGGGGGGGGGGGGGGGGGGGGGGGGAGTTGGAGCTGGCTATGCCCTGGCGAGCTGGGTGCGTGAGCTTTGTTGGCGATGTCTGGCCGAGGGCAGCTCTGAGACCAGGGGAGGGGCTCAGGGCTAGCGGTGCCCAGAGGATATGGGGCCAGGCTCATGTTTGACAAGACATACAGGAGAGTGGGAGGGGGGCCCTCAGGGGCGGAGTTAATGGAGGCTGGCAGGTTCTGGGGGCGATGGGCTGGGGCGTGGTTGACAATGCTGGGTGGCAGTGGCGGCTCAGGGCTGGCAGTGCTTATAAAAACAGACATAAAAATACAGAAGTGTCACAGCACAGTAATACTGAAAAATTGCTGACTTTCTCATTTATGCCATATCATTATAACACCAATTGAAATATAAATATTGCTTATACACTCTATATATTATACACTGAAAGGTAAGTACAAGTCATTGTATGAAATGTTAGTTTGTACTGACTTTGCTAGTGTTTTTTATGTATCCTGCTGTAAAACTAGGCAAATATCTCGATGAGTTGATGTACCCCCTGGAAGATCTCTGCATACCCCCAGGGGTACACGTATCCCTGGTTGAGAACCACTTCCGTAGCCCGCTCCTGGGTCCATTTGAAAACCCCAAACCACTTGTGCTTTAATACCTCCCCCCGATACAAATGGTTCTGCCCTCCTGCAGGTAAATGAGGGCTTGTCTACAGAAAAGAGTTAATGTTAAAGCAAAGTAGGTACTTTCCTGAGGTGTAGCAGGGCATATACAGGCAGGAGCGCCGCCAGCTTTTCTGGCGCCCTAGGCGGCGGAAGGTCCCGCCCCAGAAATGCCACCCCCGACAGCGGCGGCGGAAGGTCCCGCCCCCAAAATTCAACGGACTGCCGGGGCGCCTGCGCCCCCAAAATAGCAGTGCCCTAGGCGACCGCCTAGGTCGCCTAATGGGTTGCGCTGGCCCTGTATACAGGCAGGCAGAGTGCTATGCATTAGTGCACTTTACAAATCACGCCCCTCTGGTAGGGCAGAAAATCTTAAAAATGTGACTTGAGTGTCACCGATGCAATGTCTGCCTGAGGCTGCAAAGAGCTTGAGACAATTGCCCTGAGAGGCAGAGTTGCCCATGTATCTCAATGACCCACTGCTTGGGGGTGCTCTGCCAACCCCTCCTCAGTGGAGATCTGTGTGTGTGGCAGGAGGGGAAGAGCACCGTGGGTCAGAACTGGAGCCCCCCGCCCCCCGTTGCTGACTCTGCCTCTATAGGGGAAAAGAGGACCCCTGTTGCTTACCCTCCTCCTCCCCCCTGCACCTAGGGGCTAGGGAAAAAGGCCTCAAGCTTGTCTGGGATAAGAGGGAGGCCATCCTGGTACTCCCACTGCTTTGCTGCTACTCCTGCCTCTCTGGGAGGAGAGAGTGTCAGCCTCCATTTGCATGGGGGCAGGGTCATGGTGGGGCCCATGTGATGGGGTGTGCTAGGGTTCTGATTTACCTTTATTCAGACCTGGGTGCACCTAAAGGTACAGGCTGCCTTTCTCCTGCCCTGCAGAGGTGACTGCACATTCCTGTGGCTTTTCTGGACTTCCTTAACTGGGAGAACTCCTCAGTCAGCCCAACTGCTCCTCAGTCATGATGGAGGTGGAGGGCAGGGGCCAAACCTGAATGATTCTGTGTAGTCTGCCCTAGCCACCTGTGCAACACAAAGGCAGCTGGTGATTCTCCTGCCACCACCAGAAGCTGAGAGAACACACCCAATCCAAGAGGAGCCCATTGGCTCATTTGTAATTGTCAGGAAAGTCACCCCAACAGAAGGAAACCCCTTAAAGCTGCTGACACAGGGCCGTGTGTGACCGGCTGTTCAGTGGAAGATGATGGACACTATGGGTGTGTCAACACTGCAAAGAAGGACCTGTGGCACCGAGTGTCAGAGCCCTGGTCAGTTGACTCCGGCTGCAGGGCTAAAAGGAGCAGTGTAGATGCTCAGGCTGGAACCCAGGCTCTGAAACCTGATGAGTGGGGAAGGCCTTGGAGCCCGGTTCCAGCCCAAGCCTGAACATTTACACTGCTGTTGTTAGTCCTGCAGCCCAAGTCAATTGATCCGGCTATGAGATTCAGTAACATGGGGTTCTTTGCATATAGACCTACCCCGTGGGGCCTTTCCTGGGAGTGCTGCATTGTCCAGAGCTGGAACAGAAACTGGGAAAGTGGCACGGTGTGTCTGAAACTCAGCTGAAAGGGAGATGCCTCTCCTTTGCCCAGAAGGCCCGGATGTCAGTCCTGCTGAGCAGTCAGCACCGGCAGTGGCTGGGCAGTGCCAGGGCACGCCAGGTATTACGGATTGATGAGGTTCTGCCTAAAGGGTGGGTTTCTTACCCTGGGTCGGGGTTTCAACCTTTTTCCATTTGCAGACCCTTAAAAAATGTTGAATGGAGGTGTGGACTCCTTTGGAAATCTTAGACATAGTCTGCGGACCACAGGTTGAAAACCACTGCCCTCAGTAATCCTGACCTCCTGGGGCAGAACAATACTGAGTAGGTAAAGTAGGGGGAGATTTCTAGGTCTGCAGCCAGCATTGTCACTGCCAAGCAGGAAGGCGCTCCTGTGAACGCAGTATCCAGCTGCTCCAAGGGCCTTGGGCTCTAACCCACTCTGCTGTGGCTAGAGGCAGGACAAATCCACCCAAGCAGGGTTTAATTGCTGTGTGGCTTCTGCAGTCCCTCCCTCTGCCAAAGCAAGGAGACTGAGTTTCTGTGTTCAGATCTGACAAAGATTAATTCCCTCCACCCCCTCATGAGTTCTGCAGTGGGTGTCAGAGGAGCTAAGGCTGTACTTCAGCTCCAGACAGTGATAGGGCTCTTCCTTCACAAATCACTGTAGCCAGAGGAGGAAATGAGGGGAGGCCTAGTGTATTGGCCTAGAAGCCGAATGGAAACTCTCGGGGGCTGGATAAGTTCTCTATTTGCAGTCCCCACAGCAGCTAGGGAACACTGTCTCTTAAGGGTAAAGCCCTTAAGCCTCTTTGTGGCTACACAGCTGAGCCACATAGACAGCTTCACAAGATTTAAATGATGGCTTACAAAGCAGATTTTCTGGCAGAAACACATCTAAGCAAAGCCTGCTTCTGCAATTGCAGGCTTCCCAGCTACAGGAAATTGCTCCAGCTCTCTTGGCAAGGCCACATTATCAGTGGAGGGTAATGGTGTGTGCTCAGGCTTTTTAACTATGATCATGAGGACAGTTGTTTATTTCATAAGGTCTCTCTGAGTGAAAAGCTTATTTGCATAGATGATAGCTGGTGTGAAGCAGAGTTAGAGGTCTCAGGACTGAATATCACAGCCCCATTCCAGCTATTAAGGGCAGTGGAGCTTCTTAGAAATATTGTAATGTCATTCTTGTTGCTGAGAATCTCTGTGAATCCCAGACGCCACATCTTTGATCCTAACAGTTCTTGGGCCCAAAAGGGAATTCATAGCAAACGTGTCTGTCACCTCATGGTATTTAGCAAGGCTGCTGGGCTCTGGGGTGGTTTGGCCTTTCCTACGGCCATACTCTATTATGGAGACATTCATAAGTTCTCACTGGATGTAAGGAAAAAGGCAAATAACTGAGGAGCAAATTTGTGCCTGTGGCAGGCTGTGTGGTTAGAGCTAATGCCACAGATGAGGAACTTAAGGATTTCAGAGCTACCCTTTCTTGTCTGATCTGCCTGTTGGAGAGATTATAGATAGATGCATTGAAGCCAGGCAGTTGCACATCTTTGCTGACCAGAGCATAATGTGGCTGTGGAACTCATCAGAGTAAATGTCACTGTAGAGCTGTTCACAGTCTGCAGAGCTCTAAACAGGTTAAGAGCCCTTGGGGCCCCATGTGCAGGTTGTGTCAGGAAGCACTGTAGAGAGAAGCAAGGTGGAGTGTATGGCCTGGCTGGCCATAAAAACCTGGACATTTTGACAGCTGGAAACTCTGACAACTCAACAAATCCTAGGGTCAGAGAAGCCTGAAGGAAGAACATGTGTTTGGACCCAGAGCAATCTCTAGAGCTGTCTCATTGGAGGGCTCCTTGCCGGCCCGCCGAGTCATAAAGAATTTTAAAGAATCCTTTTTGAGGTTGCAGGAAAAAACCATCCCGATGTGTAGAAAGAATAGTAAATATGGCAGGCGACCAGCTTGGCTAAACAGTGAAATCCTTGCTGATCTTAAATGCAAAAAAGAAGCTTACAAGAAGTGGAAGACTGGACAAATGACCAGGGAGGAGTATAAAAATATTGCTCAGGCATGCAGGAGTGAAATCAGGAAGGCCAAATCACACTTGGAGTTGCAGCTAGCAAGAGATGTTAAGAGTAACAGGAAGGGTTTCTTCAGGTATGTTAGCAACAAGAAGAAAGTCAAGGAAAGTGTGGGCCCCTTACTGAATGAGGGAGGCAACCTAGTGACCGAGGATGTGGAAAAAGCTAATGTATTCAATGCTTTTTTTGCCTCTGTCTTCACGAACAAGGTCAGCTTCCAGACTGCTGCACTGGGCAGCACAATATGGAGAGAAGGTGACCAGCCCTCTGTGGAGAAAGAAGTGGTTCGGGACTATTTAGAAAAACTGGATGAGCACAAGTCCATGGGGCCGGATGCGCTGCATCCGAGGGTGCTAAAGGAGTTGGCGGATGTGATTGCAGAGCCATTGGCCATTATCTTTGAAAACTCATGGCGATCGGGGGAGGTCCCGGATGACTGGAAAAAGGCTAATGTAGTGCCCATCTTTAAAAAAGGGAAGAAGGAGGATCCGGGGAACTACAGGCCAGTCAGCCTCACCTCAGTCCCTGGAAAAATCATGGAGCAGGTCCTCAAGGAATCAATTCTGAAGCACTTAGAGGAGAGGAAAGTGATCAGGAACAGTCAGCATGGATTCACCAAGGGCAAGTCATGCCTGACTAACCTAATTGCCTTCTATGAGGAGATAACTGGGTCTGTGGATGAGGGGAAAGCAGTGGATGTGTTATTCCTTGACTTTAGCAAAGCTTTTGATACGGTCTCCCACAGTATTCTTGCCGGCAAGTTAAAGAAGTATGGGCTGGATGAATGGACTATAAGGTGGATAGAAAGCTGGCTAGATCGTCGGGCTCAACGGGTAGTGATCAACGGCTCCATGTCTAGTTGGCAGCCGGTTTCAAGTGGAGTGCCCCAAGGGTCGGTCCTGGGGCCGGTTTTGTTCAATATCTTCATTAATGATCTGGAGGATGGCGTGGACTGCACTCTCAGCAAATTTGCAGATGACACTAAACTGGGAGGAGTGGTAGATACGCTGGAGGGTAGGGATAGGATACAGAGGGACCTAGACAAATTAGAGGATTGGGCCAAAAGAAACCTGATGAGGTTCAACAAGGACAAGTGCAGAGTCCTGCACTTAGGACGGAAGAATCCCATGCACTGTTACAGACTAGGGACCGAGTGGCTAGGCAGCAGTTCTGCAGAAAAGGACCTAGGGGTTACGGTGGACGAGAAGCTGGATATGAGTCAACAGTGTGCCCTTGTTGCCAAGAAGGCTAACGGCATTTTGGGCTGTATAAGTAGGGGCATTGCCAGCAGATCGAGGGACGTGATCGTTCCCCTCTATTCGACATTGGTGAGGCCTCACCTGGAGTACTGTGTCCAGTTTTGGGCCCCACAGTACAAGAAGGATGTGGAAAAATTGGAAAGAGTCCAGCGGAGGGCAACAAAAATGATTAGGGGGCTGGAGCACATGAGTTATGAGGAGAGGCTGAGGGAACTGGGATTGTTTAGTCTGCAGAAGAGAAGAATGAGGGGGGATTTGATAGCTGCTTTCAACTACCTGAAAGGGGGTTCCAAAGAGGATGGATCTCGACTGTTCTCAGTGGTAGCAGATGACAGAACAAGGAGTAATGGTCTCAAGTTGCAGTGGGGGAGGTTTAGATTGGATATTAGGAAAAACTTTTTCACTAGGAGGGTGGTGAAGCACTGGGATGGGTTACCTAGGGAGGTGGTGGAATCTCCTTCCTTAGAGGTTTTTAAGGTCAGGCTTGACAAAGCCCTGGCTGGGATGATTTAGTTGGGATTAGGTCCTGCTTTGAGCAGGGGGTGGGACTAGATACCTCCTGAGGTCCCTTCCAACCCTGATATTCTATGATTCTATAAGACGGATTCTCCCTGAGAGCTCCATGCAGAGTTGCAGCAGGGGAAGCTGCACTCTCCGTTCCCTGGACAGGGTCATCATTTCTTTGTCTGTTTTTCCCCTTCACTTTCCTCCAGAAAGCACTAGCACAGGAAGTAGTGGTCAGGCTTGGAGGATGATTCTTGACCCTCTCCTGCCACCTGTCTGAACTGTGGTTTTGCTCTGTTCCTGATTGTTTACCAGGACCATGGGGAAGTCTGAGAGCAGAAGAGGTACTATACAGCCAAGGATCTGCTGGTGCTTGCATGTCTGCTGATGGAGCGTGCATGTTAAAGCAGAATTTCATGAACATGCTGCCAAACTCCTGCTTTAAAATGGAAAATCAGTTGTTATTTCAGAAGTTGTTATTGCTTATTATTTAGTGCCCAAGCTGTGCTAAGCACCTTTGAAAACAGACAGAAGAGATGATCCCTCCCCTGAGTACCTTGAAAACGGAATTGGACGTAATGTGACCAAGGAGGAACAGACCGCAGCGGGGCAGTGGGGTAGGAAAGGGGTTGGTGGGGATATGGTATCAGGGAGAGCTCTCACTCAAGGCTGGCATGTGGCATGAGGCAGCACAGAAAAGTATGTTTTGTTGAGGGGCGAGTAGACGTTTTATTTGGCTGGTTTCTTGTAGGCCTTGAGGCAGAAGTGGAGGAACTTGAGTGAAGAACATCTGGGGCCTTGTTGATCAGCTCAGAGAGGTCCACGTGTAGTGGGTGGGCTGGGAGAAAGTGCCACCATGTATGTAGGAGAAGCAGATGAATGGAGATCTACGGTGGCACTGAGAGCAGAGCAGAGCGGGTGGGATGAGGTTAGCTAAATATGGGCGTCAGCAATGGGGGAAACCTTGACAGTGAGGACAGAAAACTTACACCCGAGGTAGTGGAGAAGGTAGGGGGTCAATAGAGTAGTTCAGAGGAGTGATCTGACCAGAGCAGTAGGCAAGGAATATTGTCTTGGCAACAGTACTGTGAGTGGGTGGAAAGGAGGGTGCATGTTGGGGGTGTTGGGGTGAGGAGGTAACAATAACCAAGGTAAGAGATCAGGGGGCCTGCAGAACAGTGTTAGCTGGCTGGACATGCACAGAAGGTCGAATCATTTTTAATAGTGAGGGTAATTAACTGTTGGAACAATTTACCAGCAGTCATGGTGGATTCTCCATCACTGGCAATTTTTAAATCAAGACTGGATGCTTTTTTAAAAGATCTGTGGTAGTTCAAGAGGAATTATTGGGGAGAAGTTCTCTGGCCTGTGTAATAGAAGAGATCCGACTAGATGATCACAAGGGTCCCATCTGGCCTTGAAATCTCTAAATCATGGAGATGCGGTGGATGAAGTGGCAGGATCTGGTCACAGCCTGGATAAGGGGAATGAAGGAGAGAGAGGGGTCACACTCTTAGGTTATAGGCTTCATGGACAGTGGAATAGCAGTGGGGTTCATAGGAACAGAGAATGATGGGGCAGGCATGGGAGAGAAGATCAGTTTGTTTTTGTCCACGTTATGCTGATGGTGAGATATCCAGAAGGAGACATCAGAGGGCAGGACAAGATTTGGAAATGAATGAAGGGAGGCTGTAGGGGAGAGGTTGATCTGTGATCTTGCATTCTCTGATATGAGTGATTTCACAGAGGGAACCACAAAGTACCAATATTGTTTAACAGAGAGGAAAAAGCATGTGTTATCTGCTGTGTGCTGAATGCCCACTGCAGCATGGTTTGCAGGGATGTCCTGCACACAAATCTGTCTTCATCATGTTGCATTCACATCTGCCATCAAGCAGAGAGGGGGATTGTTTAGTGCGGCCCAGGAAGGTGAAACAGGAAGTTAGGAAAGGAAAATTAGGCTGAAGATCTGCATACGTTTCACAGTGATGTGACTCATTCAGCTGCAGATTAATCTCCCAAGGGAAGTGATGGACGCCTTATAGCTTGAGACTTCTAAAGCTGTACCGGACAAGGCACTAAAACACGTACAATGAAATGGCACAAAATTTGATTAATGCAAGTTGAGGTTGCCAGGTGATAGCTCTTACCCTTCCAGAACATCAGTTTGGCAAAACTCAAACTTCTGATACCAGGAAATACAGAGTTAAGGTAAATGGCCACACCACTTTAACGCTGCCCTTTCTGAGCAATGCCCAGAACACCTGTACTCACATTCCTTTTCACTGTAATGGACCTGCACCTGCCCTGTGCTCAAGCCCTGAGCCTACTCCCCCAAAAGAATACCATGCTTGTAACATTTAACAGCTACTTCATTCTGTTTACAGTCCCTTCACACCTGCACCCAGGATACCACCTAACCCTGTACTTCCCCTACCCATCATCAAACCCACAGCTCGCTCTCCTATCCCACCTCACTACTGACACCCCAGCACCCTGCTGCTGACACAATCTGTGCAATTCTGTATTGAAACAGATATTATCCATAGTGAGGTGGGACCTTCAGCTGGGATTCCTGCCCCTGCTTCAGCCAGGCTTCCTCAGCCATGCCCAGGTCCACCCAGTCCACCCCCCCTTCAAACCGGGCCTCTCCCCACACACTTAGGCTAGTCCAGCCTCCCCGCTGGGGTTACTTTATTTATTTTCTGAATTTCAGATGTTTAAAATTGCAGTACTTTCAGCCCCCCATCCAGATCCTAGCTCACATGGGGGACAAGGAGAGGGGCTCAGACAGCCCAAAAGGAACAGGGTCCCCCCAGATTCCAGAATACACAGCAGGCAGGGAGACAGGCTCAGACCCCTGCAGTGGGGTAGGGCTTCTTTAGATTCCAGCACACACACGGAACCTGAACCACTTAAAGGAGGGGAAAGTGATCAGGAACAGTCAGCATGGATTCACCAAGGGCAAGTCATGCCTGACTAACCTAATTGCCTTCTATGATAAGATAACCAGCTCTGTGGATGAGGGGAAAGCAGTGGATGTGCTATTTCTGGACTTTAGCAAAGCTTTTGATACAGTCTCCCACAGTATTCTTGCCAGCAAGTTAAAGAAGTATGGGCTGGATGAATGGACGGTAAGGTGGATAGAAAACTGGCTAGATGGTCGGGCTCAACGGGTAGTGATCAATGGTTCCTTGTCTAGTTGGCAGCCGGTATCAAGTGGAGTGCCCCAAGGGTCGGTGCTGGGGCCGGTTTTATTCAATATCTTCATTAACGATCTGGAAGATGGTGTGGACTGCACCCTTAGCAAGTTTGCAGATGACACTAAACTGGGAGGAGTGGTTGATACGCTGGAGGGTAGGGATAGGATACAGAGGGACCTAGACAAATTAGAGGATTGGGCCAAAAGAAATATGATGAGGTTCAACAAGGACAAGTGCAGAGTCCTGCATTTAGGACGAAAGAATCCCATGCACTGCTATAGACTAGGGACCGAATGGCTGGGCAGCAGTTCTGCAGAAAAGGACCTAGGGGTTACGGTGGACGAAAAGCTGAATATGAGTCAACAGTGTGCCCTTGTTGCCAAGAAGGCTAATGGCATTTTGGGTTGTATAAGTAGGGGCATTTCCAGCAGATCGAGGGATGTGATCATTCCCCTCTACTCAGCACTGGTGAGGCCTCATTTGGAGTACTGTGTCCAGTTTTGGGCCCCACACTACAAGAAGGATGTGGATAAATTGGAGAGAGTCCAGCGGAGGGCAACAAAAATGATTAGGGGGCTGGAGCACATGACTTACGAGGAGAGGCTGAGGGAACTGGGATTGTTTAGTCTGCAGAAGAGAAGAATGAGGGGCGATTTGATAGCTGCTTTCAACTACCTGAAAGGGGGTTCCAAAGAGGATGGATCTAGACTGTTCTCAGTGATAGAAGATGACAGAACAAGGAGTAATGGTCTCAAGTTGCAGAGGGGGAGGTTTAGGTTGGACATTAGGAAAAACTTTTTCACTAGTAGGGTGGTGAAGAACTGGAATGGGTTACCTAGGGAGGTAGTGGAATCTCCTTCCTTAGAGGTTTTTAAGGTCAGGCTTGACAAAGCCCTGGCTGGGCTGATTTAGTTGGGTTTGGTCCTGCTTTGAGCAGGGGGTTGGACTAGATGACCTCCTGAGGTCCCTTCCAACCCTGAGATTCTATGATTCTATGATTCTATGATTCTATGGAAGGGGAGAATTCAGGGCTGACAGCCCCCCCCCCCCAATTTCCTCTGCTACCTCTTACATTCTTCAACCCTTCCTGTCCTCTCCCTGCCCACTCCCCCTTACCTGAGCCCCTAACCCCTCTTCCTTCCCTTACTGCCCATTCCCATTTATCCCCTTCCCCACTCTACCCCCATCTCCCACTGCAGACCCAAACCCCTCTCTCCCTGTCCCCACCTATGCTATCCTCCCGGTGAGCATTTGCATGTGTCATTTATTTTCTTTTCAAAAATAGTTTGAGAGCCTTCTTACTTATCTTCTGTACTTGCATTACATTTTTAAAAATACCAACCAACCAAACAAAAAACCCAACACATCTCACCTTGACAGAGGCAGATTTTCCCCAGATGTTTATAATTCAGTCTCAGATTGCTGTCCAGGGTGGGTTTCAAACTTCAAAGTTGCTAGAATCTGTGAATTTAATGAAATGTTGGTTTTTTTCCTGGGGGCTGTGTCTCGGGAACCCTTTGCTGAAATGACCTCACATTTGGATCACTAACCCTACCCTATGCTCCCATGAGGCAAAGCAAATGTCAAGCCAATCTTTATAAGCAGGTGGATTTTAGAGTAAGTGCTCTAAAATCCACATGCTTACACTGATTGTCCTGAATAATCATCCTTTAAATAGGAAGGGCTTCCTAGTCTTAGCTGGAGAGCAGAGCTGATGCTCCGCTCTAATATTTTATGAACCTAGAGGAAGAATGGAGGGTTCTACTCATCCATGAGCAGCATAGCAGGCTCAGAGAGATGTGAAGTGGCCCATTCATCTCAATAAGATGTTCTCAGCTGAAATATACTAACCAGTGGCGCTGAATACAGCCTGAAACCCTAGCGCTGAGATGTGGGTGGGGGTTCACTTCCTCCCTCCCCAGTGCAGGAGAGTTTCTGAATTCTGCCAGTTCTCAGCTCCTCACCCCAGGCTCAGCGGTGTGTTCTTGGTGCAGACTCTGAGCATGCCGGTTCTATGCTCCCCCCAGAGGGGCAGGGCTTCCCCAGATCCTGGCTGAAATGGGGGTGGGTGGTAGGGAGATGGGCTCAGACCCCCTTAGAGTAATAAGGCACCCCAGATCCTAGCTCACATGGGGGGGGGGGGAGAAGTGCAGCTTAGAGGCAAGTCCCCTAGAACGTGGCTCACATGAAGAGGGGCATGGAGGGGCCTAGATGGGCAGGTGGCCCCAGATACTGGCACACACACGGGGGGCTGGGATTGGGGCTCAGATACCCCTAGAGAGGCAAGGCCCCCATGTCCCAGCTCATATGGGAAGACAGGAAGAGGTGCTCAGATTCCCTTCGCAGGGTAGGGCCTCCCAGATCATGGCACACACACAGAAAGGAAAAATGTGGGGCTGACAGATGCCCATGCCACTCACCCCCATGTCCCCCCCCCCCCCCAGTCCCTCAGGCCTCCTCTATCACCCATCTCCATGATCCTCTCTGCAGCCCAAAGCCCTCTCATCCCTATTCCCCCTACTCCTAGAGGCATAGAATGCCCCTCCCTTGTTAGTAAGCATTCATCTCTAATCTTTTTACAAAAATAATTTGATTACTTCCCCCCAAATAAAAATAATAAATAATACAAAAGAAACCCGATAGTGACAGATTTCAGCAATATGCCACCTAGCCTTTCCAGATTTTTGCCCAAGTTGGGACTTAACCATCATTGTCTGGGTGAATTGGGCAGCAAAGGCTTTACCGCTTATTCCCCTGAGCTCTCCAACTGCAGTGAATGCTTTCCACCTACAAATCCCTCTAGTCTCACGCTCTGCACATGCTCCCTGTGATCTGTTCGGTGCATGAACCTCACTCCAGAGCCTAACTGGAGAGCCAAACTCGTGCTAATAACATTCTGAATTTTGCTCCCCGAAAGGGCTAGCTGGTGCCAGGTACTCTCTGCGGGCAACCCTCAAGTGAGTGAGACTCTTGTGCCTGGATCAGAGTGATGGTGTGTTTGATCTCTAGGTCTGAGCAAAACATCTTTACCAGAATATCCCTTCAGAAAGCTGTTTATTGCAGGGGTGGAGGGTGTATCTCAGAAACCCCTTGGTCAAATGACCCCAAATTTGGATCACACCAGATTTCAAGGCAATCTGATAAGCATGCAGATTTTAGAGCATTAAGAGTCGTCATCCTTTAAAGAGAAAGGGATTCTCAGCCTTAACTCCTAGTAGAGCTAGTTCTCCACTATTATAGAGAGCAACCCTGCATTGGCTGGGAGGTGAACTGGCTGCTTTAGTAGGTCTTTTCTCTTCTCATTCTTCTGTGATTGTCTGTGCCAAGAGAGCCTGTCATAGGGTTTATGTGTGTTTTGCTTTGCAGGCAGAATCAAATTGAAAAAGTAAAAAAAAAAAAAATCCCACTTGTGAAATGACTCTAGTAATTGGTTATTTAGAAAATAAAGTGGCGGATGGTAAGTCTACAGCCATTATCCAAACACATGCCTCTGTGCTTTGCATCTGTTCCTCTTGGGGTAGCTAGAATCAGGGCATCTGTTTTGCTGATCAGAGCTGCCTCCTTAGCCAACCCAAGGGAGCTTGTTTTGTGACATCAGTGCTTTGCTAAATCACTTTGTAGCATCCGGATCTTTAGCTGCTAGACTGGCATGTCTCTTTATCCTGTGATGACTTGTCAGGGTGTTGGAACTGACACTCTTTAAAACCAAAGATCTCTGGAGGAATTAAAATCCTAACGTATGCATTTCTCAGCTAGAGTTTCACAGGTCACAGATGAGCAAGACTCAGGGTAGGTCACACTGCAGCTGGGAGGTGCGATTCCCGCATGGGCTAGCAGTGTGGCCCTTCGGCTAGCCACTCGTGTACAATCCCACCTGACCCTCGGGTTACGAACTCTGGTGGCTAGCCCAAGCCTGTGCCAGCTAGCTCGAGCAGAGCTAGTGTGTGTAACACTGGGAATCTCACTTCCTGACTGCTGTGTAGACAGACCCTCAGTGTCTTAGCTCACACAAGGCAAAAGCCTAGTCTGGGCAAGGCAGTTAGCATGTCTAGGTAACGATAGAGAGGAGCCTAGTGAAGACAAGGCCTTACTGGAATTCCCAGTTTTCTGCTATTTATTGCATTGTGTCTATTATCTGCAGCTTGCTCAGTAAGATCTCAGTAAGATGTGGGGAGCTTCCCTCCCCACATCTGTGTGCACTCTTGAGTCTGTTAAAGGCTTGCTTCATGGTTCTGTAGGACCCTGGCACCCTGCTTACAAGCCTTTCAGTTCTTTGCATCTTTATATTTCATTCCAAAACAGCTCCCCTTAGGACAGTGGTTCTCAAACTTTTGTCCTGGTGACCCCTTTCACATAGCAAGCTTCTGAGTGCGACCCCCCCTTATAAAGTAAAAACACATTTTTATATATTTAACACCATTATAAATGCTGGAGGAAAAACGGGGTTAGGGGTGAAGGCTGACCGCTCGCGACCCCCCATGTACTAACCTCGCGACCCCCTGAGGGGTCCCGACCCCCAGTTTGAGAACCCCTGCCTTAGGAGAAAATGTTTATCCTAGAGAAGAGCACAAGGGACTAAGAACCCTCACCTGATGCCAGGATTTACATGTGAAGTGGTAGGTTCTTACTCAAGGGCAAAAATGGCATTCTCCTCCTCTAACCTGAATGACCCATCATTCTAACCATGAGGACCACTCAGCCCACTGCTGCTCAAGGGTTCCATCCGCCAGCTCCTGCCAGTCGGGATCCCGGCTGCCGGACCCGCTCAGCCCGCTGCCGGTCTGGGGTCCCGGCCCTGCCCACATACAGTGGGTACCTACCTTCTCCCTGCTTCTGGCCCATTCTCTTCCTCTCTCTGCACTGAGCTGAGGGTGGGAGTGCACTGAGCACGGGGCTGGGGGTGAAGGGTCTGGCCAGGAGCTAGAATGAGGGAGGGGTCTCAGGGTTGGGGCAGGAGATTTGGGTGTGGGGCACTTACCTGGGCAGCTCCTATTTGGTGCGAAGGGTGCAGGTGGGAATGTGTGGGGGGGTACAGGAGCTCCCGTTTGGTGCTCAGGGTGGGGGTGGTGATGTGCGGGGTGCAAGAGTCAGGATGTGCGGGGTGCATGGGGTGTGGGAGGGTGCAAGAGTCAGGGCAGAGGGCTGGGGGCATGTGAGGGGGGTGCAGGTGTCAGGGTGGGAGGGGCGGGGTATGTGTGGGGGTGCCAGAGTCACGGCTGGGGTTGTGGGGGTGTGTGAAGGAATCAAGCAGAGGGCTGGGTGTGTATGAGGGGGTACAGGGCTCAGGGCAGGGGCCTGGGGGTTGTGCGGGGCTGCAGGGCTCAGGGCAGAGGCCTGGGTGTGTGTGAGGGGAGCTCAGGGCAGAGGGCTGGGTGTGTGTGAGGGGGGGGGTCAGGGCAGAGGGCTCCCCCCACTCCTGCGGCTCCCAGCCGGCTCACCCACTCGGGGCCTCACGGCGCACCACACGAGCGCAACTAGCGCCCCCCGGTGAGAGAGTCCCCTCTGGCTGTGTCTGGAGGAGCCGCTCCGGGCGGCGCATGACCCCGTGGTATGCGAGCTCCTTGCCCCAGGGCTCTCTGGCCACCACCGATTCCCGCTCGCCCGCACCTGCTATGCGCTCAGTGCCGCCGGGCCGCGGGGCTCTCCGCTCCTCCCAGCTCACGAACAGCAGGTACCGATCCATGGCTGCGGCCGGGCGCCTCCTCCCGGGGACGCTCAGCAGCCAGCGCTGCTGCCGCTGCCGGCCTCACCCGCCTCCACCGCTCCCGCTTCCTGCTGCCAGGAGTCGGGACCGGGACCGGGTCCGGCACCGAACCCGCTCCCCCGGCGCGCCGCCAATCCACCATGGCCAGCTATACCAAGGCGGCCCAGGTGAGCGGGCCCCTCCGCGCCCCCGGGCAGGGCTCCTCGCCGGGTGAGGGGACGCGGGAGCCCACGGGACTCCGGCAGGCAGCAGCGTGCCATTAAAAATCGGCTCGCGTGCCATCTTTGGCACGCGTGCCATAGGTTGCCGACCCCTGCTCTAGAATTTTGGCCACACTCCAGTTTTCTGAAGTTTACTGCAGCTCCCTGTCCCATGTATACAAGCAGTTCACAAATAATTTTGTCCTTGGCTTCCTCCCCTACAGTGAGGGATTTTACTTTGCCATTAGGGGATTTCTCTGCAGATGCCTCAGGTGCAGTCAGGTCACAGGCAGGTAGCCAGGGAATATCTTAAAGATAAAGGGAAGCATCATCATTGAGTGACACACTCGACCATTAGTCTGGACTACCTTCCCCCAGCTCCCTTCTGCTTATGAAATCCCCTTTTGAGCGAGGCCTTTCAAGAATGACCTCTTCCTGAACTTCTTCTCTGGTAGTGCATCCAGTCAGTGTTGCTTTAACATGAGCTCAGCTATTTCAGATTTACTTATCTCCATCTCCTGTGAAACTGGAAGAATCTGAACTTTGCTCAAGTTCCACTCCAAAGAATGAGTTAGGTGCATTTTAGTAATGGCTTAAACCCACCCAGGAGCAAAGGTCCACTGGAACATCCCCTCCCCCAGTGCCCTCCTCCAGAGGACAGGCACCACAGCACTGTTCAGATCAGGACACTTGCAGTGTGGATTTCGCTTTAAGGGCTATATTTCCTGGGCTTGTAGGTTTACACTCAACCTGTAATTCAAAAGAAAATTAACTTTCTTCTCGCATGTTTAGAATCCATTGCTTGCTGTTCGCCCCTTACAGAGTGGGCTTCACGCTCTCTGTAACGTCAGCTGGATGTAGGAAAGACTGAGACTGGTCTCCTCACCTTACAGTGTAACAGACAAACGGGTAAACGTGGACAGATTGCAAGGGAGGAGCACAAAAGAATAGCAACGGTGTGTAAGGACAAAATCAGAAAGGCTAAGGCACCAAATGAGTTTCACATAGCAAGGGACATAAAAAGGCAATACGATGAGGTTCTATAAATACATTAGGAGCAAGAGAAAGACAAAGGAAGGAGTAGTCCACTACTTAGCAGAGAAGGAGAGTAATAACAGACAACTCCAAAAAGACTGTGGTGTTTAATGCCTATTTTGTTTCAGTCCTCACTAAGAAAGTTAATTGTGACAGGATGCATAACGCAGATAACAACAAGAGGGAAGGAACACAGGCCAGAAAAGGGAAAGAATGTGTGGGGTCTAGTGGGGTCCTATATGGGCCAGTCCTGAGTCCGGTACTATTCAACATTTTCAAGCTGGGAGGGGTTGCAAGCATTTTGGAGGACAGAATTAGAATTCAAAATGTCCTGGAGAATTAGTCTGAAGTCAACAAGATGAAATTCAATAAAGGCAAGTGCAAAGTATTGCACATAGGAAGAAAAAATCCAAGGCACAAATACAAATTGGGGAATAACTAGCTAGTTGGTAGTACTGCTGAAAAGGATCTGGGGTTATAGTGGATCATAAATTGAATGAGAGTGAACAATTTGATGCAGTTGTGAAAAAGGGTAATACTGTTCTGAGGTTTATTAATAGGAGTGTGATATGTAAGACCTAGGGAGGTAACTGTTCTGCTCTCCTCAGCACTGGTGAAGCCTCAGCTGAGGTACTGTGTCCAGGTCTGGGTGCTACACTTTGAGAAAGCGGTGGACAAAATGGAGAGTCCAGAAGAGAGCATTTCGAAAACCTGACCTATGAGAGAGGCTAAAAAACTAGGCAAGTTTAGCCTGAGAAGAGTACACTGAGGGGAGACCTGAGAGGTCTTTAAATATGTGAGGTAGGTAAGTAATGTTTACAGATGGGTAAATCCAGATATAATTCACCCCAGGTCACACATTGAGTCAGTGGTGTAGTTGGGTATAGAACCCTGGAGTCCTGATTATTATTATTTATTATTTACATCCTACTCACACCTACATTGGTGCACAGGGCTTCCATCCCTCTCTTTCATTAAGTAGGAGACCTGAGTCTCCAGTTCTAACCACTAGAAGATACTTCTCCTGATAAGCTTTAGTTTCAGTTACTATGATTTATTCGTAAGTTATTTTAGTTGAAATAAACAGAAAATGGGTTCTGTGATTTGATATGATTTAAGTTAGTTTCTAGAAAATGGAGTGATTTGACTTCAGAGAGGTGTTGGGATTTTTTATATGTTGAGTCGTTAGGCCCACTTCTAAAACATTAGGAAATTCTTCTTCCCTTTTGCCTTGCAGAGTTATTGTACTTCCTCAGTAAAGAAATGACCAGACACAGGAACGGCATGTGCCTTGCAGATTAAGTAGTCTCCATGCACCCAATCAGAATAATAAATGACAAAACTAGTTCTGAAAGAGGGGGATGTTGGCTGCACTCAGGATGTAGCACTACCTCCCCCAGCCAGGGCCCTGGCAAAACTTTTCTTTTGGGAACTGCCTCTTGATTGTCTGGCTGTCTCTTCCAGCTGTCTTTCTCCATGTATATGAAAACTGCCCTTTCAGAAGGGCTCAGAGGCTGTGAAGTCAGAGGCTGTGTTTAATGTCCTTAAGGGAAAGATGGATGCAATTTCAGCATTGTCTTCAAACTGCAAAGTAGAAATGTGAAAGTAGAGTTCCCACAATAATCACTGGGCACGTGATAAAGATTTTCTCATAAAGTTATTTTGCCCTGGTAATTGCATCAGTTTGCGGCGAATTAATGTGAGGAGAAAGTGACCCTCAGCTGCCTCAGTAGCTGTGTTTTAAAAATAAACTGAGAGCTCAGCCAGCATGAATCAGGGATGTGCTGTGAGAACGAGGGATGGGCGCTTTGTATATGGAGATTCAAATGGTTGTGGCTGACATTATGGCTTGTGTTCAAGGGTGGTTCCTCTCCTGTCCATAAATTATTATAGGTGTAATGGTCTGAGCTCAGGCAACAATGGACAGGTAATCCCCCACTTCGAGTGTAAACAGACTGGCTCCGTTCGGAAGCCTCAGGCTTATAGTGGAATTCTGGGTTGGTTGTGTAGGGACAGAAAAGACTCCCTGGTTCAGTGAGTCTGACCCATGCATACACCCTCCCCGGGCTGTACTCTGCAGGGCTGCTCACTAACATCCTAGATGAAATGCAGTGCTAAGGCTGCAGGATGGTGTATATAGACACATACGGATTGGTTTGGCACTATGCTATTTAATGTTTTTATCAATGACCTGCAAGAAAACATAAAATCATCACTGATAAAGTGTTCAGATGACACAACAATTGGGAGGTGGTAAATAATGAAGAGGATAGGTCACTGATACAGAGCAATCTGGATCACTTGGGAAACTGGGCAGAAGCAAACAATACATATTTTAATACAGCTACATGTAAATGTATCCATCTAGGGACAAAGAATGTAGGCCACACAGGATGAGAGACTGTATCCTGGGAAGCAGTGACTCTGAAAAAGATTTGGGGGTCATCATGGAGAATCAGCTGAACCAGAGCTGTGCCGCTGTGGTGCAAAAGAGCTAATGTGATCCTGGGATGCATAAACGGGAATCTTGAGTAGGAGCAGAGAGGTTATTTTATCTCTTTATATGGCACTGGTGTGATTGCTGTGGGAATACTGTGTCCAGATCTGGTGCCTGCAATTCAAGAAGGGTGTTGATAAATTGGAGAGGATTGAGCGATGAGCCATGAGAATGAATGAAGGATTAGAAAACCTGTCTTCTTGTGACAGACTCAAGCAGCTCCATCTGTTTAGTTTAACAAAGAGAATGTTAGGCAGTGACTATGTGGGGTACAAATATTGAATAACGGGCTCTTCAGTCTAGCAGAGAAAGGTCTAACAGTGGCTGAAAGTTGAAGCTAGAAAATTCAGACTGGAAATAAGGGGTAAACTATTAACAATGAGGATAATGAACCACTGGAACAGTTTACCCTGGGTTGTGGTAGATTCTCCATCATGGACAATTTTTAAATCAAGATTGGATGGTTTTCTAACAGGTCTGCTCTAGGAATTATTTTGGGGAAGTGCTCTGGCCTGTTACACAGGAGCTCAGAGTAGGTGATCACAATGGTTCCTTCTGGCTTTGGAATCTAGGGAGTGATGGGACTGTTCGCAGTAATAAGTACCGTGACTAATGCGTAATGTTTCAGGGATAGTCCCAGTGTCAATAATATATTGGGCCATAATGATGATGATATTTACTACTATGGTAGTGCCTAGGGACCCCAATCTTGGACAAGGACCCCATTGTGCTGGATTCTGTAGAAACAGAGAACAAAAAGAGCCGCAAAGAGCTGGCAATCTAATCGTTTTGCCCATCCATATCCTTTTGAGATATTAAATTACTGACACCTCATTAAGAATTAATTCAAATACTTTCAGCCCTACATTTCTATGATTCTATGATCACATTCAAAGTATTGATCATGACTTTTAAATAAATTTCCTCACATAGCAAATTACACCAGTAATTAAACAGGAATAATTTAAAAAAGCTAATTGAGTCCTGGTCTACTCTAGAAAATTAGGTCAGCTTACTTGAGCAGTGTAGTTAAGCCAACCTAAGTCCCCGTGTAGACAGTGCTAGGTCAGTGGAAGAATTCTTCCATCGATCTAGCTACCACCTCTCTGGGAGGTTGATTCCCTACACCAACAGGAGAAGTGTCTACACTGAAGTGCTGCCGCTGTACCGCTGCACTATTTCAAGTGAAGACAAGTCCTCACTTTCCAGTCTCCTGATTTATGCTGCTTTCATTTTTCTCAGCTTGGACAGTGAAAATTTAGTAGCCAGTTTCTTTTGTTTCTGGTCCGTTTCACTTTGTCTGTCATGAGGCTAAGCGACCAAGGGGAGCTAGCGAACAGGGGAGTTTGAGAGGGAGTTTGTGGGAGGGAGACGTAATATAGTTGCTATGGTTAGGAAGGGCCGTATCGCCAGTGCCAGTGCTGCTCCTCTTTCCTCCACCTGCATCCAGACAGAGAACCTAACCATGGATGCCTCTACCCAGATCCTGGTGTGGATTTGCAGACTGTGGCCTGCATTTCCCACTCACAGAAAGCCAGGCTGGGGCGGACCATCCAGTGTGAGAGGTACCTGCTGGTGGAATCTCTCAGGAAGCAGGTGGGAGAGCTACAGGAGGAGGTAGGTACGCTGAGGAGCATCCGTGCCCACAAGGAATTCATTGACAGTTTTCATATGGAGACATCCAAGGCTGAGGAGGGCTATCAAGCTACAACTGACTGCTGTCACGCCCCTGGGGGAGGAGGACATGGCTCTGTCACAGGGAGGACACTGGCAGCTGGTTACTTCTGGCAGCAGGCAGTGCTCCACCGCTACTCTCAACCCACCCACCATGGTCATGAAGAACCATTATGCTGCCCTGGCAACGAGCGATGAGGAATCACCCCCAAAGGAGGAGGTGGAGAAGCCAAGTACCCCCAAGACTGGGAGGATCACAGACATCACTCCCAGGAGGAAACGTAATATGGTGGTGGTTGGTGACTCTCTTCTGAGGGGGACGGAGGCATTCATCTGTCGCCCTGACATGGCATCCCAGGAGGTACGCTGCCTGCCAGGGACTGTATCCGAGACGTTACGGAGGGATTGTCGAGGATCATCAGGCCCTCTGACTACTACCCCCTGCTACTCATCCATGTGGGCACTAATGATTCTGCGAGGTATAACCCTCAGCAGATCAGAAGTGACTGCAGGGCTCTGGGAGTAAGGGTGAGGGAGTTGGGAGCACAGGTGGTGTTCTCTTCGATCCTTCTTGTCAAGGGTAGGGGCCTAGGCAGAAACAGTTGCATCCTGGAGGTGAATGCCTGGCTGCAAAGATGGTGTCACCAGGAGGGCTTCGGCTTCCTTGACCACGGGATGCTGTTCCAGGAAGGACTGATAAGCAGAAATGGGGTCCACCTATCGAGGAAGTGGAAGAACATATTTGGATACAGACTGGCTAACCTAGTGAGGAGGGCTTTAAACTAGTTTCGAAGGGAGCAGGTGACCAAAGACCACAGGAAAGTCAAAAACATGGAGACCTGGAAGAAGGGTTGGAATTTGGGGGGAGCAAGGGCTGTTATAGCTGGGATAAGGGAGAGACAAGACAGAACTGGGGGGGGGGGAATCAAATCAGTATCTTAGATGTCTGTATACTAATGCGAGAAGTATGGGGAATAAGCAGGAAGAACTTGAAATGCTAGTAAATAAACACAACTATGACATACGAGACTTGGTGGGATAATACGCATGACCGGAATATTGGTATAGAAGGGTACAGCTTGCTCAGGAAGGACAGGCAGGAAAAAAGGGAGGAGGTGTTGCCTTCTATATTAAAAATGTATACACTTGGACTGAGGTTGAGATGGAAATAGGAGACAGATTTGTTGAAAGTCTATGGGTAATGATAAAAGGGGTAAAAACAAGGGTGATGTCATGGTGGCGTCCACTACAGACCACCTAACCAGGAAGAAGAGGTGGATGAGGCTTTTTTTAAACAGCTAACAAAATCATCCAAAGCACAGGACTTGGTGGTGATGGGGGACTTCAACTACCCAGACATCTGTTGAGAAAATAACACAGCAGCAGGGCACAGATTATCCAAAAAGTTCTTGGAATGTATTGGAGACAATTTTTTATTTCACAAGGTGGAGAAAGCTACTAGGGGGGAGGCTGTTCTAGATTTGATTTTGACAAATAGGGAGGAACTGGTTGAGAATTTGAAAGTGGAAGGCAGCTTGATTGAAAGTGATCATGAAATGGTAGAGTTCATGATGATTCTAAGGCAGTGGTCTCCTTAGGGGTGTGTAAGAGGATCCTTGGGGGTGCGCGGTAGGAGGAGCGCTTTTTGTTGTTGTTGTTGTTGTTGTTGTTGCTTCGGCAGTTCGGGCGGGAGTCCGAGCGGCGCTTTTTTTTTTTTTTTTTTTGCTTCGGCGCGGCAGGGGGTGCATGCTCAAAATTTTTTTACTGATGGGGTGCGTGATCAAAAAAGTTTGGAGACCACTGTTCTAAGGAATGGTAGGCGGAAGAACAGCACAATAAAGACAATGGATTTCAAGGAGGCAGACTTTAGCAAACTCAGGGAGTTGGTAGGTAAGATCCCATGGGAAGCAAGTCTAAGGGGAAAAACAACTGAAGACAGTTGGCAGTTTTTCAAAGAGACATTATTAAGGGCACAAGAGCAAACTATCCCACTGCGTAGGAAAGATAGGAAGTATGGCAAGAGACCACACTGGCTTAACCAGGAGATCTTCAGTGATCTAAAAATCAAAAAAGAGTCCTGCAAAAAGTGGAAACTAGGTCAAATTACAAAGGATAAATATAAACAAATAACACAAGTATGTAGGGACAAAATTAGAAAGGCCAAGGCACAAAATGGGATCAAACTAGCTAGATACATAAAGGGTAACAAGCAAACATTCTACAAATACATTAGAAGCAAGAGGAAGACCGAGGACAGGATAGGCCCGCTACTGAATAAGAGGGGGGGGGGGAAACAATAACAGAAAATGTGGAAATGGCAGAGGTGCTTAATGACTTCTTTGTTTCGGTTTTCACCAAGAAGGTTGGTGGTGATTGGATGTCTAACATAGTGAATGCCAGTGAAAATGAGGTAGGATCAGAGTCTAAAATAGGGAAAGAACAAGTTAAAAATTACTTAGACAAGCTAGATGTCTTCAAGTCACCAGGGCCTGATGAAATACATCCTAGAATACTCAAAGAGCTGACTGAGGAGATATCTGAGCCATTAGCAATTATCTTTGAAAAGTCATGGAAGACGGGAGAGATTCCAGAAGACTGGAAAAGGGCAAATATAGTGCCAATCTATAAAAAGGGAAATAAGGACAACCCAGGGAATTACAGACCAGTCAGCTTAACTTCTGTACCTGGAAAGATAATGGAGCAAATAATTAAGCAATCAATTTTCAAACATCTAGAAGATAATAAGGTGATAAGTAACAGTCAGCATCTGGTCTAATCCCCTGCTAAAATGCAGGGTTTGTTGTGTCTAACCCATCCCAGACCGATGGTTCCAGCCTTCTTGTGAAAACCTCCGGCAAAGGAGCTTCCACAGCCTCCCTAGCCAGTCTGTTTCATTGTCCTGCTGTTCTTACAGTTAATACGTTTTTCCTGAGATTTAATCTAAATCTGCTAGGCTGTAGTTTGAACCCACTGCCTCTTGTCCTGCCCTGTGTGGCAAGAGAGAACAATTTTTTTCCATCTTTTTTTATGGTAGCCTTTCAAGTATTTGAAGACTGCTACCATGTCCCCCCTCAATTTCCTCTTTCCTAAACTAGACATACCCAGTTCCTTCAGCCTTTGCTCATATGGCTGCATTCCATCCCTTTGATTATCTTTGGGAAGGATCCAGAGGTGAGTGACAATGTCTCCACATCCTTTCTATACATTGGTGACCAAAATTAGACACAATATTCCAGCTGAGGTCTAACCAGCACCAAGTAGAACGATATGATCACCTCCTGTGCTTTCATGCTATGCCTCTGTTCAAGCAACCTAAAATTGCATTTGCTTTTTTTGCAACAGCATCGCATTGCTGACTCATCATGAGGTTGTGATCTACCACAACTTCCAGATCCTTCTCAACAGAACTGCTGCCAAGCCAGTTATCCCCCACTCTGTATTTGTGCATTTGTTTTTTCTTCCCTAAGTGTAGCACCTTACATTTGTCTTTGTTGAATTTCATTTTGTTGCCTAAAGCCCAGTTCTTCAATTTATCAAGATTGCTCTGAATCTTAGATCTATCCTCCAAAGTGTTGGCAGCCCCCCTAGCTTTGTGTCATCCGCAAATCTGATCAGTATGCTCTCTATTCCTACATCCTGGTCATTAATAAATATGTTCAACATCACCAGAACTAGAACAGATCCCTGTAGAGCCCCACTTGAGACCTCCCTCCAATCTGATTCCATTAATAGTTGCTCTTTGTTTGAGGTTAACTAATTATGTATCCACTTAATGATAGTTCTGTCAAGCCCGCATTTCTCCAGCTTACTTATCAGAATGTCAGGTGGGACTGTGTCAAAAGCTGAATTCCAGGTATATTATATTCATCTGTCCCTTTGAACTTTGGAAATGCCTGGGGAGTTGCTGGAGCTAAATACCTAGAAAGCCTCCTGAAGTCATTGACATTATAATTCAAAGAAGGCAGCTGGTGCAAGCTTGCCAAAGCCTTTCTGCTCCATGCTCAGCATGGAGGAGTGTGATGATTGGGTGAGAGAGGCTGCCCTCTGTATCTCTTGGATGTGCTGGGTCAGAGTCTGTAATGACTGTCCCAGCTTAATGCAAGCGACTCGAAGGCCTGTGGGAAGCAGTTTCCTGGGATGCCAGGGGGTTTCCACTTATTCCTCCTTCACCTCCTTTTTCCAGGCTTCTATCTCCTACCTTCAAGATGCTCCATTTCCGTGCCATGTATTTGTTGTATCTTTAGAGTGCAAGTCATGCATGCCTGCTCCTTCGTGTTCCTGTTGCCTCACTCACCCTCATTTAAGGTTAGCAATTCAGGAATCTGCTGCTTCACTTACTGGCATTGCCCTGATTTTCAGCTGATGGACGTTTTCAGCATCTGAGTTTGGTATTGCCAACTCTCACAGTTTTATTGCGAGTGACACAATATTTGGGTTTTCCTGAAAAGCGCAGCACCTCTAGTCATATGATTGTATGAAAATCTCAGCTTTCACCTTAACAAAAAACTAAATTTCTAGCCCTTGTGGTTGCAGAGAAAAGCTTGAACATTTGCCCCAAGGACAATGTAAAGGCTCAGAAATAAGTGGAAAAGACACCCCCCCCCACACCAATATTTATTATTTAAAAATCTAATGATTTTTTAGGCCTGACGCATGGTTTTTGAATACTGGGGTTGGTGATACTGAGTACCCTCCTCCCCCATCCAGATGTGGGCACAGAAGAGGCTTCTGTGTCTTTGCTCCTGCTCTCTGTTTCCTAGGCCTCAGCATAATCTGAGTGGGGTCCCGGAGGGATCGGTTCTGGGTCTGGTTCTGTTCAATATCTTCATCAATGATTTAGATAATGGCATAGAGAGTACACATAAAGTTTACAGATGATACCAAGCTGGGAGGAGTTGCAAGTGCTTTGGAGGATAGGATTATAATTCAGAATGATCTGGACAAACTGGAGAAATGGTCTGAAGTAAATAGGATGAAATTCAATAAGGACAAATGCAAAGTACTCCACTTAGGAAGGAACAATCAGTTGCACACATACAAAATGGGAAATGACTGCCTAGGAAGGCGTACTGCGGAAAGGGATCTGGGGGTCATAGTGGATCACAAGCTAAATATGAGTCAACAGTGTAACACTGTTGCAAAACAAGTAAACATCATCCTGGGATGTATTAGCAGGTGTATTGTAAGCAAGACACGAGAAGTAATTCTTCCGCTCTACTCCATGCTGATTAGGCCTTAACTGGAGCATTGTGTCCAGTTCTGGGCGCCACATTTCAGGAAAGATGTGGACAAATTAGAGAAAGTCAGAGAAGAGCAACAAAAATGATTAAAGGTCTAGAAAACATGACCTATGAGGGAAGACTGAAAAAAATTGGGTTTGTTTAGTCTGGACAAGAGTGAGAGGGGACATGATAACAGTAAGAAGTACATAAAAGGTTGTTACAAGGAGGAGGGAGAAAAATTTTTCTTCTTAACCGCTGAGGATAGGACAAGAAGCAATGGGCTTAAATTGCAGCAAGGGCGGTTTAGGTTGGACATTAGGAAAAACTTCCTGTCAGGGTGGTTAAGCACTGCAATAAATTGCCTAGGGAGGTTGTGGAATCTCCATCATTGGGGATTTTTAAAAGCAGGTTAGACAAACACCTGTCAGGGATGGTCTAGATAATACTTAATCCTGACATGAGTGCAGGGGACTGGACTAGATGACCTCTCGAGCTCCCTTCTAGTTCTATGATTCTATGAGGGACTCAAAGCATTTCACAATCACTCTAATTATACAGTGCAAAGATATGCTTGGTGCTTAAAGAATTAAGCCCCTCAACCTCTCTGGGGGAAGAAAGTTACTCTAATGAGCATGTTTCAAATGGGCAGACTATGGCTTAGAGTTTAAATGTTTTACACAGAGAGCACATGGCAGATCTGGGATTAGAACCTCAGGAAACAGTTCCTCGGTGCCTTGCTTTAACCCAGGGGTAGACAACCTATGGCACGCGTGCCGAAGGTGGCACACGAGCTGATTTTCAGCGGCACTCATGCTGCCCGGGTCCTGGCCATTGGTCTGGGGGGCTCTGCATTTTAATTTAATTTTAAATGAAGCTTCTTAAACATTTTATAAATCTTATTTACTTGACATACAACAATAGTTTAGTTATATATTATAGACTTATAGAAAGAGACCTTCTAAAAATGTTAAAATGTATTACTGGCACGCGAAACCTTAAATTAGAGTGAATAAATGAAGACTCGGCACACCACTTCTGAAAGGTTGCCGACCCCTGCTTTAACCACTAGCCAGCACTGCCCCCCTCATTAGCTCAGGACTGTAAGGATTTGCTGGAACAGCTTTCAAACATTCATAGAGTTGAAGGCCAAAAAGGACCTTTAGATAATCTAGTCTGATCTCCTGCACTTCACAGGCTATTCAATTTCCCTCAGTTGCCCCTGTATTGAGCCCAATAACTAGTGGTTTTTATTCTTTGTCAAGGAGCAGGTGGGAGCAGCCGGAAATTTCACTCCAGGGATCATGAACATAGAGGGCAACAGAAACAAGAATGAAGGATCTAACCATGCCAGGCAGCTGGGTTGGATTTGACAGGTGCCCTGGTCCCTGCCTGGTGTGTTTCTGTGGACAAACCTATATACCCTAAAGTCTCCACCAGATACAGGGGATCAGCCTCCTCATGTATTCCCTGAGGCCATGTGCCAGCACCTGTGTGCCTCAAGCTGGTGAGACATAAGAGGGAACCCAGATGGTTTAGCCATGTCTAGTTCCCAGTCCCAGCTTTTAGTATTGTTGCTGGCTTGATGGCATCACCTGTGATTTTCTGCACAATCTGTTTATAGAGCATGGAATACACATGCCCCTATTATAGCAACAAAGCCCAGTGCCAAGCATTGTTTGGCAAGACTTGCATGGCTTATTTATTAAGTAAACATTAAGGAGAAGAATATTGACTGTCCCAAAATGCTGTGAGCGCAAGGCATTGCTACCTCTCCCCAGCGTGCAGATGGTGAGCGAAGTTTGTTACATATAATAACGAGGCCATGACCTTGGTGCCAAGCACCACTTAGACTGAGGCATTGGCTGTGGTCTTTGTTGCTTTTGTCCTGTGTAGGTAATGTGTAGCTCCTTTTAGTAACATTGCTATCCAATTAGCTGATGCTGTTAGTGCTCATAACTACAGGTCAGCACAGGGGACCCCCTCGGTACCAGCAAACAAAGTTCACATGAGTTCTCTGATGGAAGAAGATAGCAGAAGCAGCCTGGGTTACACCCAAAGGGGAGGGAGCTGACTTGGAGTCTGATCTGGACTACTAAGGCCTTGATGACACTTGTGTTGCCAGCTCTCGTAATCTCGAGGCTAGTAATGGGATTTGGGCCCTAGTCTTGCCATAAGAAATGCTGCAGCCCTATCACTTAGCCCTGCTTGGGAGAAAATGCCCTCTGATTGGCTGCCTGCCTCACTGCCCCACCTCCCGGGGAAGAGCAGCCAGTCAGGGCTGCTGCCAGAGGCAAGCCGAGCTCCCCTCTCAGCTTCCCAGAGAAGTTTTTGGGTAGGGGAAGGGGAGAGGGAGCAGCTGACTCCACCCCACAGGAGGGCTGGGATGAGGAGGGAGCGGGAAGAGCCCATCAGCTCAGGGCAGTGCCACTCCCTCGTGTGACCAGGGGGTCAGTCTGCTCCCTGCTGCCCCCTCCCTCACTTTACAGCGTTTAAAAGAGAACTGGATAAATTCATGGTGGTTAAGTCCATGAATGGCTATTAGCCAGGATGGGTAAGGAATGGTGTCCCTAGCCTCTGTTTGTCAGAGGGTGGAGATGGATGGCAGGAAAGAGATCACTTGATCATTGCCTGTTAGGTTCACTCCCTCTGGGGCACCTGGCATTGGCCACTGTCGGTAGACAGGATACTGGGCTAGATGGACCTTTGGTCTGACCCGGTACAGCCGTTCTTATGTTCTTATGTAGCACCAGGACTGGGGATTGATGGGCCTGTGGGTGCATAATTAATTGCTGGCTGGGGGACAAGCAGATGTGGGGGGTGATGGACACAAGATTAATGAGGATTTTGGTGTGTGAGGAGAAGCTGAAAGTGCTGCACCATCAGGCAGCCACGAGAGCTCCTGCAGTAGGGACCAGAATCACCGCTGCAGGTGCTTGGAACAGTGGGGGACACTAAAATTGGTCTCCCCCATGCTGGAGATGGGCAGTGGGAGGTCAGAAGACAGCCCAGGCAACGCAGCATGATCCTTTGTGAAATGTCACTCTGATGGCAGGGACAGGGCCGGCTCTAGGTTTTTTGCTGCCCCAAGCGGAAAAAACACAAAAAAAACCCCTCCGAGCTTGGTTTGCTGGTGCCTAGAGCCGGTCCTGGGCGGAGGGGCCTGACTCATTATTTTTTAACTTTTGGCATTGGCAAGACTGACATGTTCCCGCTGTTGCTCTGTCAGGGGTATCCCAGCCATCTGTTTTACCCAGCAGTGAGTGCGATTAGTGCACGGAGCCGTGTGTGCTCCTGCGCTCCCCAGTGACAGCACTGCTGGAGTGCAATATCAAGGGCAGAACTCAAGGAAAGAGTTTAGTGTAGACACAGATTCAGTGACTGCATAGGTCAAAGGGCAGTTGCCGGGGACGGGCTGTGGAGGCTGGGATTTTGGCGTGGTGACTGCGCATCCCTTGAGTTCCCTAGGTTGAGAGACGGCAAAAGCCCAGCTCTTCACTAAAGCATCTGATTCCTCCTCTCCCCCTTTGCCTCACACAGACGTTTATAAATGAAGACCAGTACACCCCTGTGCGTGCACACACATTCTCTCTCTGGTGTTAGCTTGGGAGCAGATGAAAACCTCTCCAGATCGTCATGCTCATAACTTTCTGAAATGTTCCCCTTTGGGGATGTAGCCACAAGTGATATTGGATGGGGGGAGGGGAATTTGGACAAACGCTAGCTAGCTGCCACACTTCCTTTCTCTTAGAGCCCTCAGAACAGCTGTGGCTCATTCAGCAATCTAAGGGCTCCCCCAGGAACAATGGACCATCACAGACCTCACTTTGCACTCCAAATGCAAGACATTCCTCTAACATAAACACAGAGCAACCAGTATATTTATTTTAAAGAAAGCAAAACAAATAATCTACCAAAACAAGACACTCCACTGCATGTGCTTCTCCCCATGAGGAGAGGAAGAGAGAACAAATAACCCATGACAGACGTGTGGGCACGTTGCTTAATGCATGACAGGCAGGTGCTCAGATATGACGGTGATATGTGCAGTAGGAAAACCTATATAGAATGGAATAATGCCAGCAAGTGCTCGCTGCACAGCGCGGTGACCGTAGCAGTGGGGGATCTTTAGCTGCTGTGAATCTCCCTAGCTCTATTACTGCAGTGGAGCTGTGCCAATTTACACCAGCAGAAGCTCTGTCCCAGTCAGGCTTATTGCAGGTAGTGCTGGCAAGGTTTGGCCCTCCCTTGGCCACGTGCCGCATCCCTAATACTTTCTATTCCAGTTTCTCTCTTCATAATTTTATATCATCATATAACCAGGTTAATGTTACTGTTGCAACCTTCATTTTTGCATTTCCGGACTGACTTTTAAATCCTAACTGTGAAACCCTGGCCTAATGTTAACCCTTTATTTTATTTTTGTTAGACTATAAGCTCTTTGGGGACTGTCTTCTTATCACGTGTGTACAGTGCCTACACCATGGGACCCTGTTCTTTGATTGGTGCCTCTAGAGGCTACCAAAAACCAATAATAAATATATACAATAAATATAGATAACAATAATCCTAGAATATTTTCTATAAGGCATTGAGGGCTCTTTAAAGAGCAAGGTAACCTTTTCCTTTGGGTGGTAGAAGGTCATTTTAGAGACACTGCCATCACCCTCAGCTTTCCAAGCTTCCCTAACTCCAGGATTTGTTCTATCTGAATTGCAAAGGGTAGAGCAGTTGCTTTGCTTTGTACCCTTTTCTGTCTTTTTCTGTTATATAAAGGAGGCCTCAAAGATGCTGGAATTACTGGGTGGCAGCCAGTGTGATGCAGGCAAGCAGACTAGATGTTCATAACAGGCCCTTCTGACCTTGAGACCTAAGACTCTATGAATTTTTACCTTCAGAGAATTATCTATGTTTTGCATTAGAAGTATGAGAGAGAGAGTGTGTTTGGCCCCAGGGCCTAGTGACTGAATCCTGAACTGGATCCTCTCTGCCCTCCCCTGTGAGGACGCTGCCTCATTCACACTCAGCTTTTTCACTCACTCTTTGTTAGGAAGTGGAGTGAGACAGGTTTTAAAACAATTATACAAGCAGAAAATAGAAATGCTTGGTTACTCGTGTTATTGAGTCATTTAAAAAAAATGCTGTTTTAAATACCTGCAGAATAACTTAACCCAATACATATCGGAACAAATTTATGTAAAATTACTGATACCAGATAGGCCTAAACATCATAGCAAAAATAGAATACTGATCCCTGGGGCAAAACCAAGAGTATATAATAGAACCAAGAATGATAGGCTATTGCATTGAAACACCCAGTTTAAACATCACCTGCAAGGAAAAGGGGGATGTGGGGGTTACTTGCCTTTGTTGTTGCTGTTTCTGGTGGATGGAGAAGGCCTGAACATTTTTTATTTTTAATGTTCTGCTTGGTTTTTAAACTTAGGAATGTTGGGGATTGGGGAAGTCTGCTCCTCCCTGATTATGCTGGGGGGGCCCACACAAGTGGCCTGGAAGCTCTGTTGTCTCTTAAGTGCAGGGGGTGGCTGTTGAATCTTTCACACGGAAAGCTTTTCTCCCTACTGTTGTTCAGGTATTTGATTGCTGTTAAAAGCTAGCTATCTCAAAGTGTTTTAAACAATCTGAATTATATTCTCGATCCTTTCAGTTCATCAGGTTTCACTTCCCTGGTACTTGTGATGCCACAAACCTCCTCCTAATGCTCCAAGTGTCCCTACAGTCTGCCAGAGAGAACCTGAATTTCTATCAGGGGAAAAAATATTTTTCTGTTTGTAAACCCATTCAGGCCCCTTTATCCATCAGGCAAAACCTCAAGAAAGAAAGGCCAAGTCTCTGAACTGCTGCCGGCAGGCCATCTCCAGCCTGGCTGGGTTTCCCTGCCCTCTCAGTTGAGTTCTGTGATAGCTGCATCTCAGGGTTGGTCTGTTGTGATGTCACTGTTCCACTTATTCTTAGTTCACTGGTGAAAGGGGACAGTCAAGTCCTAATATCTGTAATGAAATAAACCAGAAAGAAGAAAAGCAAACAAACTGACCCCTCCCCCCATCTGCCCTGCTCCCACACCCTTTGAGGGTATCTGTGTGCATCTGAGTGTAACTTCCTGAGCAGTGATCTCACTGTGGTCAGCCAGGGGGTGGAGTCTGGTGTTTCTCTTGCTAGTCATCACCTTTATTGCCCATGTGCACCTTCTAGTGCCCCTGTTCTCCCCTGAAGCTCCCTCCTCGGGTGTGTAACATCCTGCAGAGGGGGCTGTCCCGTTCAGGGCCCAGCGTACCAGAAGCATGACACTTTTCCTGGCACACCAGCCATCTGTGTGCAGTGACCTAACCCTGCTGTGCTGGGGCCCTGGGTGACACTGTGCAGAGCAGGAGCAGCGTTCTTCTCCAGGGCTGCCTGGGCAGCTCCTTGTTTCTTTCTGTTAGAGCGCAGTGTCTCTCCAGGCATTGGGGAGCCGAGCAGTGACAGGATGCCTTGGTTGCTCCACCCCCCACAACAGGAAGTTGCAGAGAGGGGGGCTCCCCCGCTGCCTGAAACCAGCTCAGCACTGCATGCTCTAAAGCCCTAACCCAGGCAGCAGCTTCCCACTCTCCCCTTCCTGCCCTCCCAGCAGGAAGCAGATTGGGGCTAAACCCTGCCATGGGAGCCACATCCCCAAACAGCCTGACACCTGCCCGGCTCTCCACTCTGGAGGGAGATATCACCAGCTTTACTCCTGGTCAGCACAGTGCTGGGGTATCAAGCACCTTTCACCTTGGGCCTGTGTGGCAGGCCTGGCTCGTCCCTGCAATGCCCCAGCTTATCGCACCCAGTGCTTATCCCCACCCCAAGCAGCCCTGGGAAATGTACCCCACCCAGAGCACAGGTCACAAGACGCCTGGCTCAGTCCTGTGCTAGGCACCCCACACACAGTCTGCAAGAGGCAAACACCAGACCCCATGCCTGACCACAATGAGATCGTTGGTCAGGAGGCCCTTTATCATCCGCAGCCTCATCACCAAGTGCTGTTGGCTGGTGCTGCAGGCTCAGTGCTAGTTCCTCTCCTCCCTCAGGCCACTCCTTACACCACAGACCTAGGCTAGGAGAGAAGGTGGAGGGAGATTGCTGGCTTGTTCCAGTCCAGGCATCAATTCAAGCTAGGCCACCTGGAGACAGACTCCTCTGAGGGCATCCGACCTCTGTGAATAGAGACAAGTCCAACATGAGCACCCTGTTAACTTACAGACCTCCAAAAGCCAAAGGTCCCTTGAGGCCCTGACAGATGCTGTGTGACATGGGGATGCAGTTCCCTGGACTTGACGTGTGCCTGTCTTGAGAACAGAGAGCATCATCCTGCTTTTGCTCTGCCACCATTGTGAAGAGAGCTCCTAGGTATTCCTGGAAGGAACACCCTTCTAAGGCTTTGAGTCTCACTTCCATAACTCAGCACTGTGATGTTACTGAGCTGTGCGTACTAGCAACAGAACTGCAGATCAGTTAGGGACAGAGGGAAATGTCTCTCCAGCTGGGTAACATCCCTCATAGTGAGGGTTAATCCGTGGGTAGAGTGTGTCCTGGCAAGGCAACAAGGAGTCCGGTGGCACCTTAAAGACTAACAGATTTATTTGGGCATAAGCTTTCAAGGGTAAAAAACCTCACTTCTTCAGATGCATCAAGAAGTGAGGTTTTTTACCCATGAAAGCTTATGCCCAAATAAATCTGTTAGTCTTTAAGGTGCCACAGGACTCCTTGTTGTTTTTGTGGAGACAGACTAACACGGCTACCCCCGATACTTGATTCCTGGCAAGGCAATAAAACATAGCATTTCTACCAGCTCCTCTAGTGTAGGCTTGCAAACGGCAGCAGCCACCACAAAATCTTTCCAGCAGAGCTGTAGACGTTGTGTGGAAGGGCCACACAGTGGGTGGGCCATTGGAAATAGCCCTAGAGGCCTGCTGGCAAAAACCAGCAGAGAATCGGAGTAAAATAATGACCTGAAAAGAAAGCACTGAACATGTTGACTGAGCAAGGACATGGCTGAGGTGGCCTCAGTGTACACAGGCTCCCAGCAAGAACAGATAATGTTATTAGCAATGAGGTGAAGACGAGTATGATGGGAGTTGGGCTCTGTCATTGTCAGTGTCATTACCCTATTTGCCACGTGACCTGGATAAAGGGATCCTGTACCCAAATGCAAAGAGCCAATACAGTCACAGCATATCAAGCAGTTTAGCCCTGAAAGGTGGTTCCTGTCTTAGAGCTGTGGCTACCAGAAGTCCCATCCTCCCACTCATCAAGGAAAGCCCTTATTGATGGAGCACATGGTGGCAGAGTCTGCCTAATCTGTTTGTAGCCAACCTCCCTCATAGTCCACACTGGACTGTGCCATGAATGCTCCAGAAAAAACAGAAAAGTCATGACTGGAATTAACAAGATCCTGGTTTTACAGTCATGACCAGGCCCAAGGAGTTGAATGAGCTGAGTGGTAATCTCCAGACCAAGAGGAACAGTCAGACCCTGCACACTTCCAGAATCAGCCATGTCCTCGCACTAAGAAGGAAACATCTGGTGAAAATTGCCTCTAAAAGCAAATCTCTCTTCCGTACTTGATCTACTCTGCATTGCTGCTGGCAGGAAGTGGGCTGGGGTTTAGGTCCTTTCTGGATGGGAGTCCTGTACTGCTGTTTCTCATGCTTGGGTTCCTTCCACCTTCCCCTGGGTTTCTGTAAAACAGTGTTTGCTGTATGGCTGGGCATGGTAATTCCAGTGATCTGAGTGTACCTTGCTTCCCTACCCCTTCCCTATTTGCCTGTGTGATGATTGGCTATACTTAGACCAGGTGTACCACCTATGGTGAAATGCATGTTCTAGAGGGTGACACAGTTCACAGCTCTACGTGCACTAGAGTTATGGAATAATAGCCTTCATCGTTTTCTTTAAAATTGTATAGAAAATTCAGTCTTTCCTGGAAGAATTCCTGTGCCAAATGTGGGGATTCAATTGAATCATTAAAGCATAAAACAGATTTCTTCCTGTTTTAAGGGCAAACTTAGAGCAGCTTTAGCTGGCACTTCCATTGTGTGTGTGTGTAAAATGAGAGTGCTAATAAAACATAAGGATGAGGCTTTTTTTAAACAACTAACAAAATCATCCCAAGCACAGGACTTGTGTCAGGGTGGTTAAGCACTGGAATAAATTGCCCAGGGAGGTTGTGGAAGCTCCATCATTGGGGATTTTTAAGAGCAGGTTGGACAAACACCTGTCAGGGATGGTCTAGATCAGGGGTAGGCAACCCTTCAGAAGTGGTGTGCCGAGTCTTCATTTATTCACTTTAATTTAAGGTTTTGCGTGCCGGTAATACATTTTAATGTTTTTCAGAAGGTCTCTCTCTATGTCTATATTGTATAACTAAGCTATTGTTGTATGTAAAGTAAACAAGGTTTTCAAAATGTTTAAGAAGCTTCATTTAAAATTAAATTAAAATGCTGATCTTACGCCGCCAGCCCGCTTCCAGCCTGGGGTTCTGTTCACCTAGGCCGGCAGTGGGCTGAGTGGGGCCTGCGGCCGGGACGCCGGCTGGCAAGGGGCCAGCAGCTGGGACCCCAGACCTGGGGGGGTTCAGGGGTCAGGGCAGAGGGCTGGGGGTGTGTGGGGGGTGCAGGGCAGAAGGCTGGGTGTGGGGGGTGTTCAGGGATCAGG
>QXTE01000233.1:1653278-1671608 GCA_003942145.1 Platysternon megacephalum
GAAGGCTGGGGGGAGGTGCAGGGCAGAAGGCTGGGTGTGGGGGGGGTTCAGGGATCAGGGCAGAGGGCTGGGGTGTGTGGGGGTGCAGGGCAGAAGGCTGGGTGTGTGGGGGGAAGTTCAGGGATCAGCGCAGAGGGCTGGGGGTGCAGGGCACAAGGCTGGGGGGGGAGTTCAGGGATCAGGGCAGAGGGCTGGGGGTGTGTGGAGGTGCAGGGCAGAAGGCTGGGGATGTGGGGGGGGGTCAGGACAGAGGGGTGGTGTGCTCGGCTCGTGGGGGTGCTCCCAGCCCCCTGCCCTGAGCGGCTCATGGCAGGGGGCTGGAAGGGATATGCCCTGTTCCACCCCCTTCCCCAAGGGCCCGACCCTACCTCTTCTCTGTCTCCTCTACGGAGCAGCGAGCACGCTGCGGCTCGGCTCTGCTCCCCCTCCCCCTCGCAAGGGGGATCAGCTGATCAGCGGGAGGGGCAGGAAAGCACCAAGCTAGGGAAAGAAGCGGGGGAGGGGGGAGCTTGGCTGCTGCAGGACCAAGCTTCTGCCCCCTGCCCCCGCAGGGGAGAGCGGTGGGTGGGGGGGCTGAGTGGGGCTGGAGGCCGGGACTGCGGCAGGCAGCGGCGTGCCACCCAAAATCGGCTCACGTGCCGTGTTTGGCACGCGTGCCGTAGGTTGCCGACCCCTGGTCTAGATAATACTTAGTCCTCCCTTGAGTGCAGGGGACTGGACTAGATGACCTCTCGAGGTCCCTTCCAGTTCTGTGATTCTATGATAAAAGAAATAAGAGATCAAAAGGGCCAGGAGGGAGGAAGTGCACAGATAAAAGCTCTATTGGCAGGCACTGCAGTGGGATGCACATTGGGGATGGGGCACCTCACTGCCTGTTGGAGGGGAAGCCTCTCCAAATGTGTTTGGAATCATGGATTCAGTGTTAACCTATAAAGTGGCTGGTGCTTCATGCTGGGAATAATGACAGCCCTTGTTCTGCTGAGTTTTAAGGCGTTTGATTTCATTTCAGCATTTTAGGCCTTCTGCCAGTAACCAGTGCTTGCAAAATGTCTGATTGAAAAATGTACTAGTGGATTACAAATATCTTGTGTCGGTATGTCCCCGCCCCTCTCCTCCTTTCATAGCCAGGTGCATGCTCAGCTCTGATGTAATCCTTGCCTGCTTCACTGGCCTGTGCTGACTGGTTTGCTGTCTGCTAGAATATCCTCAAACTCACTCTGGTCTCCTTCTCTTCCAGGATGATGCACTCTTTGAACGAATGGTTATGGTGGCATGAGTACTGGCTTCCCCCAGGAATCACCTGGGAAGACATGAAGGAATCTGATGACATCCATTACCCTCAGCCTCAAGACCTCCTGCTCAGCATCCCCTGTGCCCTGCTCTTGATTATTATCCGGTACCTCTTTGAAAGGTGAGTCTGTTTCCCCTGTTGGCAATTTGGGCCCTGCAACTGGGAGCCAACATGTGGCCAGTGGGCGTTCCTGGTGTGGCCCACAGAGACTTTAGCTTTGAGCATGTGCTGAGACAGTTGTATCATTATTATCCCAATAGTGCCTGGCACTTCACAGTCTAGAGAGTGCCAAACAGAGAACGCAAACTCTGCCCCAAGGGTCTAACACTCAACAGCATTCCCACCCCTCTTCAAAAGCACCTAAAAGCCTTTTTTCCCTTGTAGTGTTTGTAGAATAAGCACTGTCAGTCCTGGATTAGTTTTTATGCTTGTGCTTTAGAAGCAGATATAATATCGTGTGTTTGTGTTTGTTCTCTTGCACCTTATCGCCTGCTTCTGGGCCCAGAGCACTATAGACGTAATGTTAGATTATCCAGGTAGCGTCTGCTATAATTAAGGCTGTAAAATAGTTTCCCTTTTCAGATTCTCAGAACTTTTTGAAACTGTCTTCTTTGGGCTGAAACTTTCTATCCCTGGTCTCTATCCCAAGATGAATTAATTCTTTTTAGCTAGTTTGATCAAAAACCATGCAGCTGTTTTTTAAGCTTAAAGAGGGTAGTGAAGAAAATTTGGTATTTTTAAGAATTGTTGTGATCTCTTGAGTGAGGTTGGGAAAGAAATCTCAAAACCAGATGCCTCTCTAGGCATCCATAGTCCCTGAGGTCTAAGGGGAACTTTCGGTTCTAATTCAGTGTTTCACTTCATACTGGTGCACATCACTGCCCAAGGTGCATGGCAAGCCCACATCTGATCCTCTGAACGGGATTAGTAACGTTTAACCACTTTTGCGAAAAGGTTTCAGACCTGCAGATGGAAAAATGCTATTATAACTGCACAATGAATGTGTTATGTCTTCCCCTCTATGTCAATCCACAGAGCATATGAGCTGTTCTAGCCTCCCGGTAGGCAACCTTGTCTCTTTAGCTCAAGCTATAAAGACTCGTTCTGTTAGTTCTGAAGGTCCCCAGTTCAGCCCCCTGGCATGTCAATCAACATGTTGTAAGTGTAAAGTACTATTATGATTCTCCCCATTTTACGAGTTGGGAAAACTGAACCATGAGGTTCTTGCCTAGCAGACTCTGTGCTCTGGTTTCCAAACTGTACTCCATGAAGGCCTTGGCAGAGGCCTGTGTAGAATCAACTGTTCATATGGTGCTGGCTTCTCCTCCTGGTTTCTAGCTGCTAAATCCCACTGAAAGAAGATTAAATGTTTTTCCAGTATTACTTCTCCATGTAAAGATTGCTGGAATTGCCTCAAGGATGTTTGTAATTGGGTCACAGGGGTTGGGGAGCTGGCATGTGAGCATGAACAGGAGAGAAGATGTACTTGAAAGGTATAGAATATCAGGGTTGGAAGGGACCTCAGGAGGTCATCTAGTCCAACCCCCTGCTCAAAGCAGGACCAATCCCCAGACAGATTTTTGCTCCAGATTCCTAAATGGCCCCCTCAAGGATTGAACTCACAACCCTGGATTTAGCAGGCCAATGCTCAAACCACTGAGCTATCCCCCCATGTTGAGATATAATTTGAGAACCCTTGATCTAGGGAACTAGGCAGTAGCTTCCTAGATAGAACTCCTCAGTTCTAGTCCTGGCTATGTCACCTTGGGCAAATCAATTATTTTCTCCATTTGCCCCAGTGTTAAAATAGCAGGCACCGTCTTTTTTTGGGGGGTGGGGGGTGTATAGCAGCTAGCGCCATGGGATCCTGGTTCTGGACTAGTGCTCCTAAATGCTATGGTTATACAAATAATAATTAATAATTAATGGCAGTGTTAATTCCTCCTGGAGGCTGTGAGGAATAATATATCATGTTTGTACAGTCCTCAGAAAAGCCCTGTGTTGTTGTTAGTTATTTATCACATGCCGCCTATAGTTTAGAGGAGCAGAGAGCAGCACTAAACCGCAAAGGATCTGGTCTTGGTCTGCTGCCTTCCACAGAGCCTAGAAGAAGGGGGAAGAGGTGCTGGTTATATACATAGGGAAGGAAAAAACTACATTGAAGCAAAAACAAACACTTGGAAGTTAGGAAATGCCAGAATTAAGGTCGCCTGTGCAACCTTAACTCTACCTCCTTGTGCGTGTGCATTGGGATACGGTCTTTAATTATATGGCCACAGATTGTGTTTTCCACATGACCCCCACCTTATTCAGTGCACAGGATGGATGATGCTCTGAGAATGACGTTGTGACGGGTTGAATCACAGAAACCCCCTTGGGAGCTGCCACCTGATGTGCCAAGACTACTTCTGCCTCTGCTTTCCCTGCCAGCCTGGGATCCCAGCACCCTGTTTTGCTGAGCCAGACACGCCCGTCTGCTCCAACACAGACCCAGGGTCTGAATTACTTGCCCCAAAGCAAGCAGCTAACAGAAGTGTTCTTATCTATAACACTCAGATGCCCATCTCCCAGTGGGGTTCTTGCATCCGAAGAAGTGGGTATTCACCCACGAAAGCTCATGCTGCAAAACGTCTGTTAGTCTATAAGGTGCCACAGGATTCTTTGCTGCTTTTACAGATCCAGACTAACACGGCTACCCCTCTGATACTTGATACCATCTCCCAGTGGAGTCTAAACCCAAATACATCCGTTTTACCCTGTAAATATGTCTAATACAGTAAGAAACTGAATACAGATAAGATCCTCACCAGTTCCAGAATGCTTCCTTTTACAGACTAATCTTCTTTTAGTCTGGGTCCAGCAATCACTTACACCCCTTGCAGTCACTGTCCTTTGTTCCAGTTTCTTTCAGGTATCTTTGGGAGTGGAGAGGCTTTCTCTTTAGCCAGCTGAAGACAAAATGGAGGGGTCTCCCCTGGGCTTAAATAGACTTTCTTTTGTGGGTGGAGACCCCCTCCTCGCTCCTATGCAAAGTCCAGCTACAAAATGGAGTTTTGGAGTCACCTGGGCAAGTCACATGTCCATGGATGACTGAGTTCCTTACCAGCCAAGCCACATTCCTGGGAAAGCCCAGATGTGGATTGGGTCTCCAAGTTCATTGTTGGCTTAAGTGTTTTTGATTGGGCACTTACTGAGAATAGTTTTTTCTCAGGAAGCTGACCAACTGCTTCACTACAGCCTACTTAAAATCAAACAAGTATGCAGCCAATATTCATAACTTCAAATACAAAAATAATACATGCATACAAATAGGATTAATATATTCAGTAGATCATAACCTTTGCAGAGATATGTTACATGGCATATGTAGCATAAAACACATTTTAGTTATGTTATATATATATATACATTTATAAGCATATTTCCATAAAGCCTTATGGATGGCACCATCACAGATGTCGCTGTTCTTTATTTCTTATCAATCAGCGCGTGGCCCCTGTCTTATTTATTGCCACCATCCAAACCCTGCACTCAGTGTGGAATTATTTATTTCCTCCTGGGTTTTTCCATACTGCTCATAACTGCACTGTCTGAGCATCTGTAGGGAATTTCTCCTCTTGGCTTCCCTGCATGCTCACAGATCTACCTCTACCTACCTCACAAGAACGGGAGTCCAAGTGTTCACATATTTGGATGACTGGCTGTTTTGCAGGAACTCCTTTCTACAAGTAGCAAACAGCATTCAACAGATCTTTTTCCTGAAAAGTCAGTACTAACACCAGCATAGAGAATAGAGTTTATAGAAGCCTGTGATGGGGTGTCCATCCCACGCAGGACTGGAAGGGTGTAAGATGGCCACATGGGCTAATTAACTCCACAGGCTGCACCTGGAGGAGGAGCCAGGGAGCAGGGAATTGATTGGAAGTAGGCTCAGCTGTGGGGGCCTATATTAGCCAGGAAGCTGGCTACAGAAGGGGCTGCAGGAAGGCAGGCTGCAGTCACTCCCTGGGAGGAGGGAGGTGTGTTCTGGACTATAGAGAGTAGTCCACAGTTACTCCCTGAGAGGAGGGAGTTGGGAGGCTGGTGAACCCAGAGAGGGGGGAAGCCAGGAAGGTAGGAAAGGCTCCAGAGAAAGCAGCAAGGTAGAACAGTGCAGGCCTTGGCTGCTGACCGGAGGGCCCCTGAGCTGGAACCCAGAGTAGAGGGCATGCCCTGGTTTCCCTACTAGCCACTGGGGATGTGGCACCGATTAGGCAGAGGACAGTGGACTGCCTGATTTGTTGTGGAAAGACTTTGCTGCGGACCCTCCACCCCATGGAAGGGGCATGGCTGGAGGACTGAGTCGCAAAGAGGAGGCTGTGGTTCCTGGAGAGAGAGGGGTCCACAGGATGGGAGGACAGCGGGAGAGACACTGCCAGAGGAGGGCACAATGCCTGGCCAGAGCTAATTCCCAGGACGGCCAGGAAGAGGCGCCACCAGCGGTGAGTGGACCCTGTGACAAAGCCATTCTGGACTCCATGACAACAATGACCTACCTATCCAGAAAGGTTTGGAATGATGCTCAACCTTTGTACCCACTAGCAGCCTTAACTGTGATGTTACCCAGGGTACAATCTGAACTGTTGAACAGCTGTGTTCCCTTAACTCTCTAGCCTGGGATGCCTTTGACACTGCTTTGCTGTCAGAACAGCCACACCTGGCCTGCTTACACAGACTTTAGCATGCAAATTCACTCCCAGCTAAACACATGAGCACTCTGACCAATCACTCATGAATTACATACAGGGCGACAGGAGTATTCTAAGCAAGACACAAGAAGTAATTCTTCCGCTCTACTCCGTGCTGATTAGGCCTCAACTGGAGTATTGTGTCCAGTTCTAGGTGCCACATTTCAAGAAAGATGTGGAAAAATTGGAGAAAGTCCAGCAAAGAGCAACAAAAATGATTTTAAAGGTCTAGAAAACATGACCTATGAGGGAAGATTGAAAAAATTGGGTTTGTTTAGTCTGGAGAAGAGAAGACTGAGAGGGGACATGATAACAGTTTTCAAGTACATAAAAGGTTGTTACAAGGAGGAGGGAGAAAAATTGTTCTTCTTAACCTCTGAGGATAGGACAAGAAGCAATGGGCTTAAACTGCAGCCAGGGCGGTTTAGGTTGGACATTAGGAAAAACTTCCTAACTGTCAGAGTGGTTAAGCACTGAAATAAATTGCCTAGAGAAGTTGTGGAATCTTCATCATTGAGGATTTTTAAGAGCAGGTTGGACAAAGACCTGTCAGGGATGGTCTAGATAATACTTAGTCCTGACATGAGTGCAGGGGACTGGACTAGATGACCTCTCGAGCTCCCTTCTAGTTCTGTGATTCTATGACATCCGCAAATTCTCAGTCCTAGCCTTGTTCCCCCAGAAATATATGTCTTGTACTATGCAGCACACTACTGAACAATGCAAGCTCATAAAAGTCTGCCATTTCATCAAAGGAAAATGATATATTCACCAGCCTTGTTATCCCAAATGGAGTTTCCCACACTCTAATCCAAAACTCTAGTTAAGATAAAACAGTAAGATAAGTTTATTAATTAAAAATATAGAGTTTAAGTGATTACAAGTGATGATGCATTGAAGTCAGGACTGGTTACAAAAAAAATAAGAGTAATTACACAAGCTGATACCTAATTTAACAAGCTAAGTGAATTTAAAAGCAAATGTTTTGTCTCACCATATACTGTTGTACATTTCACAGGCTGGGTCTCCTTCCAGCCTGGGACCACTCCCCCTTAGTTCAGTTCTTTGAGAGTCATTGATGTCATGAACAGAGAGATGGGAGGAGGAGAAGTGAAGTCATGTGTTTTCCTTCCCCTTTACAACTCAATTTCTTGTGCTAGAAACTTCCTTGCTGAGTCATGGTGATGCGCAGTCTGTTGTGGACATGAGGTTTGAATCGTCCCTGTGATTAAATGTAAATTTCTTGTTTATACCTTCCCCCCCCACTGCTGGAGGATGGCTACTTACATTGGTGATGACCCTTTAACACCTGTCTGGGGTGCCAGTGTGGCTTTGTTTCTGAAAAACTGGTTTGAGCCTGCCTTTTTAGATTGGGGAACATGTTACAGCAATATTATACAGTAGAAACTTGTAACCTTACATATAGTGTTGTGACACATTTTACCAGGACAATAATGTTCAGCAGATTATGAGTTTTCAAATGATACCTCACAAGGGATACTTTGTACAAAATTTATCAAAGTCTTCTAAAAGTGGTGACCATAATAGTATAGACCACTGGTGGGCCACATGCGGCCCATCAGGGTAATCTGATCGCGGGCCGCCAGACATTTTGCTGATGTTGACCATCTGCAGGCAGCTCCCAGTGGCTGCAGTTCTCTGTTCATGACCAATTCCAATTCTGCCATTCCATCCCTGGTGCGAGGTTTGGGGAGGTTTAGCCTCCCCCAGACTCCATTACGTGCCGCCCATGGGTGTAGGCAATATATCAGCTAGGCAACCATCCTTGGACATGCGGGTGCGTATTCCACCAAAAGTCCTGCTGTTATTGAAATGGGGATGGACCCAATACAAGACTGAAAAGGCATTCCCTTCTCTCCTCCACCTCTGTCGAAGACTGTAGTGATGGAAGCATCCTCCTTAGGGTGGGGAGCCCTTATGGATGACCTGCAGACCCAAGCCATAAGGGCATCTCAAGAGGCATCACTCCACATAAACATATTCAATCTATGCATCAAGCTTGCAAAGTCTTTCTGCCAGAGATCAAAGGCCTCTCTGTTCAGGTCATGATGGACAACATGATTGCCATAGTTTACTTAAACAAGCACTGCTGACCAAGATTCAATCCACTATGAGAGGAGGTGGTACAGCTATGGTTTTTTGCATATTTCATTATATTACCTTAACAGCTGTGCATCTTCCATGGACTCACAACATATTGGTAGAGAGCTTTAGCAGGAAATGTGTGATCAATCATGACTGGTCAATAAAGGATGTTGTAATTCAGTCCATTTTCTCAAGAAGGGGTTTCCCTTTATGGACCTGTTTGCCACAAGAGAGAACAGGAAATGCTGTCAGTTCTGCTCCAGAGGAGGAAGAGCCCAGGATCCATGTTGGACACATTTCTAATCCCATGGACCTCGGGTGTACTCTGTGCCTATCCCCTGTTAATACCAAGAACACCCAGGAAACACGAGCAAGAAGCAGTCAAATTAATGATAGCCCTGTCAGGGTTCCCTCCCCACTCTGAACTCTGGGGTACAGGTGTGGAGACCCGCATGAAAGACCCCCTAAGTTTATATTCCACCAGCTTAGGTTAAAAACTTCCCCAAGGCACAAATTCCTTTCCTTGTCCTTGGACGGTATTGCTGCCACCACCAAGTGATTTAAACAAACATTCAGGGAGGGGCCACTTGGAGCCCTATCCCCCCCAAAATATCCCCCCAAGCCCTTTCACGGGGAGGTTTGAGAATAATATACCAACCAAATAGGTTAACAAGGTGAGCACAGACCAGAACCTTGGGTTTTTTGGACCTCTGTAAAATCAGGATGGAAGGTAATTTTACAGGGTAATAAAAAGATTTAAAACACATAGGATTCCCCTCTAGGCTCAACTTCAAAGTTACAAAACAGGAATAAACCTTGCTCTTGGCATAGGGAAAATTCACAAGCTAAAATAAAAGATAATCTAACGCATTTCCTTGCTATTACTTACAATTTCTGTAATTTTAGATGTATCATTTCAGTAGGAGCTGGATTACCTGCTTGGTCTCCCTCTTTGTCTCAAGAGCGAATACACACACAAGAGAACAAACAAAGCCTTCCCCCCCCCCCCCCCTGATTTGAAAGTATCTTCTTTCCCCATTGGTCCTTCTGGTCAGGTGCCAACTAGGTTAATGGAACTGATTAACCCCTTACAGGTAAGTGATTCTGTACCGCTGGCCAAGAGGGATTTTATATTACTGCATACATAAAGGTTGTTACCCTTCCCTTTATATTTATGACAAGCCTCAATCTGGCCAAGGCAATTTTGGTACTCAGATCACTAAATCATAGATTTTAAGGTCAGAAAAAACCATTATGATCATCTAGTCTGACCTCCTGCACAACACAGGCCACAGAATCTCACCCACCCACTCCTGTAACAAACCCCTAACCTATGTCTGAGTTATTGAAGTCCTCAAATCGTGGTTTAAAGACCTCAAAGTGCAGAGAATCCTTCAGCAAGTGACCCGTGCCCCATGCTGCAGAGGAAGGCAAAAAACCTCCAGGGCGTCTGCCAATCTGCCCTGGAGGAAAATTCCTTCCCGACCCCAAATATGGCAATCAGCTAAACCCTGATCATGTGGGGTTTTGTTTGTTTGTTTATTTATTTATTTATTTAAATGTTATCAGTGCAGCCTACAACCTTACCTTACTGCTGCTTCCTGACTTAATAACTCAGAAGCAAGGATAGATCCTGCATCCAGATCCCATAACTCTCTACTGGACAGTGTGGCTGCTGAATGGCTGACTTTGTCAGAAAAAGCATGTTCTTCAGAAGTGCAGAACAGATTTATTCATAGTAGAAAGGACTCCATAGGATGCTCTTACCTGGCAAAATGGAAGAGATTCACAATGTGGGCCCATCAATATCAACTGTCTCCTTCCAAAGCTCAGATTCTGAACTACATTACTGCGGTTAAAGAACTCAGGTCTGTCATTGAGCTTACTGGGAGTCCATTTGGCGGCTATTTAGTGATTCACCCACCTATACAGAGAGATTCCATTTTTTTCTCACCCTATGGTAGGCGGTTCCTGAAGGGTGTGATAATGGTCTACCCCACAATAAAAGAACTTGGACTACCTTGGGACTTAAATTTAGTTCTAGTAGGATTCATAGGCCCACCATTTGAGCCACCCTCGCTGGTTGCTCTTTATTTCATCTTTCCATGAAAACCACGTTTTTGTTGGCAATAATATCAGCCCAAAGAGTGGAAGAATTACAGGGCCACCATTTACAATCTTCCATGAGGATAAAGTATCTTTGAAAACACACCCCGCATTTTAACTAAAGTGGCATCTGAATTTCATTTGAACTAGATTATATTCCTTCCAGTATTTTTCCCTAAACCACACACAAAAGTGATGTATGTAGAGCACTTTCCTTCTTCTTAGGATGAAATATTTTAGGAGGTCTCACAGGAAGTCTTCATAGCGTATGAGCTTAGGTGGTTTTATCCACCATCATTCTAATTGGATATTGTCCGGTATCAAGTTGTGCTCTGCATTGGCTGGGAAGGGAGTAATTGCACATTTGACGAAGACTCAAGCCACATCAGCAGCGTCTCTCAGAATTTGCACATTGTGGGCATTTGTAAAGCAGCAACGTGGTCTTCTGTCCACACATTTGCCCAACTCTGTACTATCATTGAGATGTCTAGAGAGGATGCACACTTAGCGGGCTGTCTAGAGAGGATGCACACTTATGGCCTGCTAAACCCAGGGTTGTGAGTTCAATCCTTGAGGGGGCCACTTAGGGATCTGGGGCAAAAATCTGTCTGGGGATTGGTCCTGCTTTGAGCAGCGGGTTGGACTAGATGACCTCCTGAGGTCCCTTCCAACCCTGATATTCTATGATTCTGTGACTGTTCTACATTCACTGGTTGGTTAGACTCCTGAAACCCACCACCAGTAAGAATTACTGTTTGGGAGTCACCAACAGTGGAATATATGTACCTGGACAAGCACTCAAAGAAGAAGGAAATGGCTACTTAGCTGTATAGTAACTGTGGTTCTTCAAGACGTGTTGTCCCTATATATGTGTTTCATGACTTGCTCCCCCAGCTCTGCTTCTGTGGAGTGCCTCAATATCAGGATTCTGTATGGTGAAGGAACTGAGGGGTGGAAGCACAGGGACACTAATGGTACAGGCACCACCCCAACAGACACTGCTGACCAAAAATCTCTCTTTCACGTGCTCTGGGGACACGCACACCAACAGTGGAATAGATATATGGACAACACATCTCAAAGAACCAAAGTTACCGTACAGGGAAGTACCCTTTCCCCCTCTCCCTGCAGTCCTCTGCCTCGTTCACTCACACCTTCCAACCTCTGCAGCAAATGAGGCAGAGGTCCTGTGAACACACCTTGGGCTGTTACAATAAGGGTAACCCTCAATAGGTGCAAATCCTGCATGTCCTTGTCTATGCTAAGGGCTTGTCTACGTGGGAATATGGACTCATATACCAGTATAGTTAAACCACTCTTGTTAGACTGCTATAAACCCCCACCCGGAAGAGTACGAGTGCCTTTTTTGAATTTAGCTTGTACCCCTTCCAAAGTGACATGTTAAACTAATAAGCTGTGTTCTTACACAAGAACAAGTGTGTCCACGTGAGCAGTTATACTGGTATAACTACAGCAGTTTACATTCACATCTAGCTTATACCAGTAGGACTTTCCTGTATAGACAAGCCCTTAGATTTCAGTACTGGTGCTGCTGCACTGATGGCTGCTCACCTACAGCTGAGTAGACATGACTGCAGGATGTGTGTGCATGAGGGTGAGAGCTTGGGGAGGGCCAAGGGAACATGGTGTGGGTGCATGTAGATATCGGTGCCAAAAAGCATCCAGTTGTAAAGATGGTTTGGCTACAGTCAACATTTTGGGTAAAAAAGCCAGAAATCCTGCACCTAAAGAGAAGCAGGCCCAAAGCTGAATTGGAATGAGGTTCAGTGCATAAAGTCTGGCAGAGCCCTGATTACTAGTGCTTGCTAGGCACAACCTCATCCCACCCTACCTAATCTACTTTCTGGGGAGGTGCGCTGGGCTGCCATACTGGCTCTGTGTACATGAGCTGCAGTAGCTTCTCCACCACATCGTTTGCTCTACTCAGAGCTCAGCCCAGCTCCCAGTAAATCATTGGAAAGATCCCATTGAATCCAGATTCACAGAATAGCTGTGCACCCATCCTGTGATGTGATAGCCATGCATCCAGTCTTTGTGCTTTCTCCTGTTAAGCCCACACATCTCAGAGCCTCACAGGCAGGCCATTGCACCAGTGGGGATGTTCCCTCTCATAGGGATGGTGTTATGTTAAAGGTAATATCAAGGGATTTACCCAAGAACAAATCATGCCAAACCAGCTTGATTTCCTTCTATGACAGCGTAAGTGGTTTGTGGATGGGGGAATGCAGTGGATATAATATCTCTGGACTTCAGCAAGGCTTTTGACACAGTCCCACATGGCATTCAGATAAGTAAGCTGGAGAAATGCAGGCTTGGCAAAACTACCATTAGGTGGATACTTAATTGGTTAAACAACCGCAAACAGAGTAACTATTAATGGGATGATGATGGATTGGAGGGAGGTCTCAAGTGGGGAGACCAGAGAAGGCTACGATACAGCCCTTGACGATGTGTTTCCAGATCTTGCAGAGGTGCATGCTTGGCAGAGAACACACTACAGAGAATAATAATTATACTTAGCACTTTTCATCTGTGCGCCACAAAGGCAGGTATGTGCTCTCATCCTCATTCTACAGGTGAGGAAACTTAGGCATGGGAAGATGGTTACTTGTCCAAGGTCACACAATGACTCAATGGTAGACCGAGAAATGGAAGCCAGGAGTTGTGACTCCCTCTGTGCCTACCAGCCTTCTCCACAGAATGCTGTAGAGTACTGGGGAACCCTCCAAGTTATTCCCTCCACTGGTTTCCCAATTCATCTTGTCTTTGAGTTCGGAAGTTGTCTTGGTAGCTTTTTGGACAGGGCTCACCACACTTAATGGGGTAGAAACTATCTAGCTACAAATCCCACGTGACAAACACTCACAGAATTTTGTATGAGAAAACGACAGGCCCCCCGAACAGAATAATGAGTCCTGAGCACGTAATTAGAGAGTAAGGAGACTGTAAAGCCTTTTGACACAGTAATAGAAATGTGACTTTCCCCCAGTATTGACTGGTTGGGGGCCCAGGTGGGCATGACACGGAGGATCACTGTGTTGGTACCATGCTTGTAAAGCTCTTGAAGGTGTAAAATGCTGTGTAAAAGCTAAGCATTATTATTATTATAACCACCACCATACATAACTATGGTAGATTGTTTTGGCACCGCCGGAGAGGAGATGATGTAATTAAAACTGTGAAGTAGCAGAGGAATTAAGCAACGTTTTTAAAATCAGTCTGTCCTGTCCAAGGTGATGGGGAAATTCCTGCCCCAAAAGCTTTGTATGTGGCATTCGTGATCTCTTAGCAGAGGGTCAAGTCTCTGATGAAGATGTTATAGAGCAGGGGTCGGCAACCTTTCAGAAGTGGTGTGCCGAGTCTTCATTTATTCACTCTAATTTAAGGTTTCGCGTGCCAGTAATACATTTTAATGTTTTTAGAAGGTCTCTTTCTATACGTCTATAATATATAACTAAACTATTGTTGTATGTAAAGTAAATAAGGTTTTTAAAATGTTTAAGAAGCATCATTTAAAATTAAATTAAAATGCAGAGCCCCCCCGGACCGGTGGCCAGGACCCAGGCAGTGTGAGCGCCACTGAAAATCAGCTCGTGTGCCGCCTTTGGCACGCGTGCCATAGGTTGCCTACCCCTGTTATAGAGCAACAAGAGAATCTCCAGTGCAGCAAACCACTGGGACAGGAAGTTACTGAGCTGAGGGAATTGAAGAGTGAATTAACAAAGATGCTTGTGAAGCCACCCAGTACATCCTTAAAACAACTGCCCCCAAGGGCCCTGGGAACTGCAGTTAGGACTGGAGGAAGCATGGTAGGCTGGACAGGGCACTGGGCTGGGAGTCAGGACCTGGTCCTATTCCACCTCTAGCACTGACCTGTTGTGTGACCCTGAGCCTGTCACTCCCTCTCCATGTTTGTGCTTCCCCTCCCACCCTGTGTCTGCCTTGTGCCACGTGCCTGCTGTGAGGGGCTGTCTGCGGGGAGACTCATGTCTCCTCCATGCATTTAACTGCACTCACCTGTCTAATGTCCTGGGACTTTCCACAGTCCCTCCATAACGACTGGATTGCTTGTGCTCAGTGGCTGTGATTCTGCATCTCCAAACTTCGTCGCTGCTGTCTGCACCTGTCACATGCAACTTCCTAGCAGCAAGCCCAGCGCAAGGTGCTTGTTCTCTGCATGCACTGTGCCATGAGGTGACGCATGCTCTGGGAGTCCAGGATTGCTGCTGTATGGCAGCATCACCTGACCCTGCTAGAAATCCAGTCAAATGCTGGGAGGAGACAATAAAGCCCACTTGGGAGGGAGCCAGGGTCCCCGGGTTTTGTGTCCCTGCTGGTACCGCATGGTGGTGTCCGTGGGAAGGAATGCACCCAGCAGCTAGCTGGGGGCCGGGGAGGCAGCATATTTGTCTCTGGAGAAGAAGGAGTGGCTGTGCTGCAGCCGGACTGCTCCCCCTGGCCTGGTAGTGCTGGGGCCCCGGGCTCAGCCCTGTGGGAGGGCAGACAGCCTCTCATCACTTTGCAGTGCCCCCTGACAGCCACCTCAGCATGCTGTGGAAGCAAAGTGCTGGAGGGGACAGCCCTTCCCTGGCCAAGAGATGGACTAGACCTAGGGGGCCTCTCCTGCCCATCTGTGATTCTGTGTGCCTGCTTCCCTGCACCGCAGTGGGGCTGCACCTGTGACTGAGCAGTGTCCGGCCTCCATTGCTGGGGGGAGAAGTGAGCTGAGGCAGCCAGAGCCACTGGCTTATGCGAGGCTCCAAGGCACTGGCAGGCCCGATTCTCAGCAGCCCGGCTTTGATCACAGCCCACCTTCCCCTCGTGCTGTGTCCTGTGAAATCTGGCAGCTCTTGCAATTTCATCATCAGTTACACAGTGTTTGGTGGTTTTTGTAAAGCCTCAGCTCCTGGAGTCCTGGGATCATGGCGAAATCTCAGCTTTCATTAAGAAGTGTGTCTAGCCCTTGTTGGGATGGAGAACAATTGAAAAAGGCGACCCCTAAAAACTCAGGAGCTGGAAGGTGAATAAACAGAATCCACACTTGTTATTTTAGTAATATCATGATTTTGGGAGGCTGACTGATGATTTTTGAGTGCTTGGGGTTACTGCTATTGCAGAAATCTCCCCAGTGGGGGCCCACCCTCCCCATCCCTTGATGACATCTGTAAGCCTTTGTGACGTGCCCACGAAGTGCTGTGAGCTGCCTCTAGGTCTCCACTCTGCTGGTAGCGTTTACCTGCCCTTTCTTAGCCCAGCATCACATGCTCTCACACTAGTCAGTGGCTATTAAGGTGGTGGCACAATAAGCAAGAGCAATCCCAGTTCATTACGGTTAGGGTTGCCAGGCATTCAGTTTTCGACCGGAACGCCTGGTTGAATAGGGATGCTGGTGGCACCAGTCAGCACTGCTGACTAGGTGCTAAAAGTCCGGTTGACGGTGCAGCGGGGCTGGCAGGCTCCTGGCCTGCCCAGACTCCGCGCGGCTCCCGGAAGGGGCCGACATGTCCGGCTCTTAGGCGCAGGGGTGGCCATGAGGCCTTCGTGCGTTGTCCCTGCCCTGAGTGCCGGTTCCGCAGCTCCCATTGGCCAGGGATTGCGGCCAATGGGAGCTGCGGGGGCGGTGCCAGTGGGCGCTGGCAGCACATAGAGCCCCCCAGCCCCTCCGCCTAGGAGTTGGACATGCCAGCCACTTCTGGGAGCTGCCTGAGATAAGCACCACCCAGCCAGAGCCCAAACCCCAAACTCCCTCCTGCACCCCAAAGCCCTGTCCCAGCCCTGAGCTGCCTCCTGCACCCAAACTCCCTCCCGGAGCCCACACCCCTTCCCGCACCCCAACCCCATACCCCAGTACTGAGCTCTCTCCTGCACCCCAAACCCCTCATCCCCAGCCCCACCTCAGATCCCACACCCCCAGCCAGAATTCTCACACCCTCCCACACCCCAACTCCCTGCCCCGGTCCGGGGAAGGTGACTGAGGGTGGGGGGCAGGGAGGGAGGGGGGATGGAGTGAGCGGGGACGGGGCCTTGCAAAAGGGGTAGGGCCTCAACGAAGGGGTGGGGCGAGGGTGTTGGGTTTTGAGTGATTAGAAAGTTGGCAACCCCAATTCTGCTGCGCCAGCTGCTATGCCTTGCAATGTTGAGTGACTTCATTGTTTAGCCTGTTACCCCCAGCCGTTCCGAGTGGAATGGGACCCCGACTCCCTTCGATGGTGCTCCTAACTGGCAATCAGAGAGCTCTGCTTTGGACATTACATCCCAAGTCCAGGCCCTCAATCTGTGTGTGGGTGCGTCTCTCTCCTACTCCAGCCATAGCACTGCCCTGACAGCCCCCCACTAGCCATGGTGACTTCAAAGAGACAGGAGAGGGGGTGCACCAAAAATAAATTATTCACCCAGCTCTAGTGCCTCCTCCCCCCCCTCCTCCCCCAACGCTGGTCTGGGTGTACCTCACACACACACACACAAGCTGGATCCTGTCCTAGTTGGCTGCTTTCCTGTAGCTGCACTCAGAGACCAGAGCCTGGGGAGTAGAGTGCACTGTGCGTTGGTGGGCATTACCTCAGCCCTGGCACGTCTCAGCTGCTCATTTCTGAGCTCACTCTGTGACAAGAGCAGTGTAAATGCACAGCTTGCAAAATCAAAGCAAGCTTTCACAGGAATATCATTGTGCCCCTCTTTGGGGAAGCGTCTGCCTCCAGGCCAAATTCCACCTCCTCTCCAGCTGGGATGATGGAATTGCTGCTCAAATAAATATTGCAAGATTTTTTTTTATTTCAGGAAGCATAATTTTTTCTCTCCTACTCAAAGAGGGCGGAACTATTTCTGCTCAAACTTCCCAGAAGAATCCGTCTTCAGGCACAGATCAATGCTGAAAAGTTTCAGCCAGTTAGACAAATCTTCAGAAAGTAATGAGTGAATGGATACTGTTACGCAACCTAAACTACAGGTGCCATTCCTACTCTCATTCCTCAGCCTCTCGCCCATCGCCGTCCATGCAGCCTTTCATCTGCACATTCTCTATGTTGATTATAAACTCTGAGTCAGGGAGCTGTCTCCAAACATGTTCCAAAAGCACCAACCACACATTTGGGGGCTTTATAAATAAATAACAGTGATCATGTAGCATAATCAAAACCAATGCCAGAAGGGGTTCTGTGGCCTGCAATGTGCAGGAGATTAGACTAGATTATCATGGTGGTCTAGGGTTGCCAACCTTCCAGGATTGGCCCGGAGTCTCCCAGAATCGCCATCGATCTCCTGGTGACTATTGAAAGCGATCCAGGAGATTTTAATAGGATATTTTAAGAAAATGACATGACATCATGTTGGGGGAAAAAATCTCCCAGAATAGCTTCTGTCAGAGTTGGCAACTCTGTCCCTTCTGACCTTAAAGCCTATGAATCTAAAAGGAAAATTGCAACATCACTCCGTGATGAGCTTGAGTGGGTGTAAAGAGGAGACATTAGCAAAGGGAGGACGTTGTTACCAGATCTGTGTGGGAAACTCAGTCCTTGTCTGTTTTCATAGTTACACCAGATTAAAATCAGTTTAGCTAATGGGGTGCAAACCCCTTTGTGGGGCACTCTTAAATGGACTTAAACCTGGATTATCTGGAGTGTGATTACTAACTGATTTAAACTAACTGGCAATAAACCAGGTTAAAATCTGTTTGTGACCACAAAGGGCTTTCCACTGGGTTCCCTAAATCAATGTATTAAGTATAAAAAGTAGGATTTAAGTGGTTTCAAGTAATAACAGATAAAACAAAGTAAGTCACCAAGCGAAATAAAGCAAAACACGCAAGTCTAAGCCTAATACATTAAGAAACTGATTACAGGTAATATCTCACCCTCAGAGATGTTCCAATAAGCTTATTTCACAGACTAGACTCCTTCCTAGTCTGGGCCCAATCCTTTCCCCGGTACAGTCCTTGTTAGTTCCAGCAGACATCTCAGGTGGTAACTAGGGGTTTTCTCATGACTGACCTCCTTTTGTTCTGCTACACCCCCTTTTATAGCTGTGGCCCAAGGCGGGAATCTTTTGTCTCTCTGGGTCCCCACCCCTCCTTCTAAATGGAAA
>QXTE01000233.1:1676368-1744100 GCA_003942145.1 Platysternon megacephalum
ATCCCCTTTTTAATGATTCCTAACATCCTGTTTGCTTTTTTGACCGCCTCTGCACACAGATTTAAGATGGATTTCATTATCAGGTGACATGGTCACATGTACTGTGAGACCCCAGCCTCCATTCTTCCTGGGCTGGCCCACAGGTACACAGGAAGGTTTGCAAGTAAACAGAGCCATTTACAGTTCATTGATTCTGAAGCACCCTTAATGGCTTCCACTTAATATGTTTACATCAGTAATACAAGTTTATATCTTATTCTCCTAACTCCAGACATCATAATACATGCAAACAAATAGGATGAACACATTCAGTAGATTATAAACTTCGTAATGATACATTACAAGAGACCTTTTGCATAAAGCATATTCCAGTTACATCATATTCACATAAGCATATTTTCATAAAGCATATGGAGTGCAACGTCACAGGCTTGCAGCATTTTGTAATAGGTCGTAAAAGCAGAAAGCAAGGGAACCATAGTCTGTTCTCTTTGTGTCCTGCTGTGCCTCTATGTGCTGCTGGTGTCTGTCTGCACCACAATAGTGCTCCCTTAAAGGAATAGTGTATGGAGGAAGTTGTATTTTGTTCTTGTACCACTTAGGAGTAAGGATTTAATAATAATGTGCTCTGCTTTCTTAGCATAGGGGACAGGAAAGAGTGAGAGAGCCAGCAGCTGCTGACACCAGAGCTAGTCTTTGATTGAATGGAGCCCAGGTTGTGCCAAGGATATTCCAGGAAAGGAAATGGAAACACTATTTATAATTTGGTGGAAAAGTTTCCAGCGGATTCTGATCTCTAATCTCCATTGCTGCTTCACTGAGTGTGATGCATCACCCTGTACTGTTTGGATGGAAACATCATGATGCTAGATTAACCTGATCTGTTTAAGCCCTGGTAAAAGCCATTAATGCTGGCTCTGATCCCCTCAAAAAGTGGCCCAGAGCAGGTCTAGCAAATGAGGCTGCTGGGCATGTGTGGAGGGACCACACTCCTATCTCCAGGGGAAGGAGGAGAGACTGAAACAGAATGACATCAAAACCAGAGAAGCATCTGGAGGGGAAAGATAGGAGGAAAGAGACCAAGGGTAAGCCTGCACCAGAATACTTCTAAAAGAAAGAGTCTTAGATTGTGTCAGGTTTGCCTGGTAAATGTGATATCCTTGACATGCAGATGATGTGTTGGTATATGGCAGAGATAAAAATGACAGTGACTACGTGCAGTTTTGAGATGCTTCCAACAGGCTGGCCTCACTCTGAATGAGAAATGTGAATTTGGAAAGCAGCAGATAAAATGTGTAGACCACCTATTTAGCAAACAAGGAATTCAACGAGATTCAGAGAAACTGAAGGGATTACTCACCATACCCAAATCCCAACATGTTTCTGCTGTAACAAGATTTCTGGGCAAGACAAATCATTTTGGAAAATTCTTACCAAATTTTGTTCACCTAACAAAATCCTTAAGATATCTCCTTCATGCTCACAATGTGTGGATCTGGGGTAGCCCACGACAAAACACATTCAATAAAAACAAACAAACTGACATCTCCTGTGAACAGCTCAATGCATATCTGTTTCTCTTGGATTTTAACATAGAAACAGACCACCAGCCCCTAGTGAGATTACTCATACAAGACCTCTGGATGACCTTCCTCCTAGGAGTCAAAGATTTCGACTATGACTGATGCTGGTTTTTTTTTTTCAACATTGAACACATACCAGGGAAAGCACTCATGGCAGCAGATGCTCTATCTAGAGCCATAATTAAGCAGACACCAACAGAAGAAGAAAAGGATTTATAGAAAGATGTCAAAGTCTACGTTGACCTTGTTCTGGTAGCAATTCCAGCATCTGCCAGCTGACTTCAGCAAATTAGACATGAACTACTAAAGGATAAGACTTGCCAGAAACTGACTCAACTCTGCCAAAGAGGGCAGGGTCAAAGGAGTAACTCCCAACAGACCTCCTACATATTGGCAGGACCGGAATGACCTTTACATGGTTGATGGCCTGCTTCTTAAAGGACAGCACATTTTTATCCTTGCAGTACTTCAGAAAGAGATGCTCTCCAATTCAATGATGGGCACCAAGGCATAAGCAAGTGCAGGGCAGGAGCACAACAATCTATATGGTGGCCAGTCTGAGTAGGAAAATTCGGACCTTAGCAGAGGGCTGCGAGGTATGCAACAAGGAAAAACCAATCACCAGAACCATTACTCTTTACAAAGCTACCTGACAGAACTTGGCAGCGGGTGCAACCGATTTGTTTTTCCGGAAAGGACACACATACCTTTATAGTAATCTGTTACTTCTCCAGATATTTGACTTGGCTGTACTTACACAAACGTCATTGGCACAGGTCATCCAGAAACTGAAGCCAGTATTTGCAAGACATTGAGTTCCTGAAGTTCTCATATCTGATAATAGGCCTCAGTTTATCTCTGAAACATTCCTAGCATTTGCACAGGACTTTGATTTTACAGTCCACATTACTCCCAGAGCAACAGGGAGGTGGAGACAGCACTGCAGACTTTAAAAAGACTTTTTCAAAAATCAGTGGACCCATATAAAGCACTCCTGGCATGTTGGTCAACACTGCTTGCGTTGCGACTATCTCCAGCAAAACTTCTGATGGAACAAAGACTAAGGACGCCTTCACCTGTGGCACTGATACAGCTTACACCGAAGTGGCCTGACCTGAAGGAATTTTGAGACTGGGATGCTGAAATAAACATTCGATGGCAACAAAACTTCCATGTTTGGCACAGAACAAAAGCAGGGCCTGGACTGAGAACAGGGAACAAAGTGTGGATCAAGAGCTCCCAGACTTTTAGAACAGTTCAGAACTCGGCAGAAACACCCAGGTCCCACCTAGTGGAGACTCCAAAAAGACTTCTCTGGAGGTATCAGGTTCATCTTCAGTATTTCCCAACACAACAGAGAGAGGATCTGGGACCTGCACGTACTCTGTCAGGCTGAGCCGCCTCCACAGGGACCTCTACATGGAAACTCAACAGAAGTGAGAACATGACCTGAAAGACTGATCGGGCCCCCTCAAGGGCTTGTTCTACTGCAAGGGGACATAGTAGTGTCAATAGCTTTAAGGAATTTGAACTTTATTTTGAATTATATGTATATTTATTTGTTGTGAATTTAAGTTTTAACTTTTATTACAAAGAAAAAGGAGATGTGGAGTGGTTCTAGAATTCCTCGTCCCCCATAGTTACCAGAGAGGACCAGAATGTGTTGTAGTGGGGAGCTTAATAAACATGGGAACTTCCTGGTCAGTGCTTAAAGCATGTCTCTTTGTGTTTGTCTTCACGCTACAATTCCTAGTCCCCACATGAGGGGGCCCTGCAAGGGTTGGAACAGCTGTATTTTTTGCCACTATCACTCCCTCCTCCCCATGTGCTTTGGCTGGACAGAAACCTTTAGCTTAAGAGCTAGGCATTACAAAAGATGATCAAACACAAGAACAAACTGCCAAGGGAAGTGGTGGAGTCTCCATCTGTTGACGTCTTCAAATCCACACTGGCTGCCTTTCTGAAAGATACATGTTTTCAACAAACATGTTATTGGCCCAGTACAGGGGTAATTGGGTGCAATGTAATGACCTGTGATATACAGAAGATTAGATGATATAATGGTCCCTGCTTGTTTTAAAACCGGAGTCTATGCGTTAATTCTGTTGTTGTTGTTATAGTGCCAGGCCAAGCAGTGGTGGTAGATCCACTTCCCTTCAGGCAAGAGTGTAGGTTGTCAGGCCATTTGTCCAGTGTTAAGCTGGACAGTCCTGATTTTTTCTAAAGTCTGTCCCCTATCTAGTACTGAGACAGACAAAATCAGACATGGTTTTGTCCAGTATTGGATGGGGGACACCATTTTGAAGAGTGTGCTACCCTGCCCCTCCTGGCATGACGTCATGTACACGGTGCCCATGAGGTCACACTGGCAGGGGACGAGCACTCTTCAAAATGGCATCCCCCATGTAAAGTGACTGGGGTCACTCAGGTAGAGGCAGTCCCTTGCCATTTCTGGAAGTACCGGAATCTCAGGAATTCTGGGGATGCATGAGCAGTTACCCAAGTGTGGGCCACCAGCCGCACCTGGCTTGTGGCCTTTAGTTTAGCCAATGCCAAGCAAATAGAGCATGCTGTATTCATTGAAAATGCCCTCATGGTACCTGCACTGCTCAGGCTCCTTCCCTCTCCCATAGAGTGGGTAAGTGGTTATCACTGACTGCAGTGCATGAAGCGATCCCTTTGGGAAGGGAGCTTGGTGAACATGGGGAGGGGTGGGTTCTGAAGGAGCTAGGGAGTGGGATGGTCACAGGGAGATGGAAGACACTCTCTGGGATTGTAGTAGCTGGATCCATTGGAATAGGATTAAAGACAGAAAGTTTCTCACCCTGAGATGTTTCACACACTGCCCAGGTGCAGTCGGGGCCTCCTCTACCATTCCATTGATTTCTGTCTTTAAATGTCAGAGTCGAACCCTGTGTGCCTTGTCCTCGTTTGCTCTACGCACCCTTCCACAGCTCTGGCAGTGAATAAGGCATTTGGGTGGCTGCAGATGTAAAGGAGCATTAGTGTAAATGAGACCTGGGTCCCACGCATGTTCTAAAAACATCAGATTTGCCAAAGATACTAAATCTGAGAAATTTGGTGGGAAACCTGTTGGAGAAGGGAGCCAGCCTGCAACAGGAGCTGGAGCGGCTGGGGCAGGGGGTGCTGTAACAAAGGGAGAGTACTCCTAATATGGATGAAGCCCAACAGCTAGGAAGAGAATTAACCAGCACACCTACGTATTAGGTAACAGTTATTTTTTACCATCAGCCGTGAGGGCTCAAGACTGGCATGAGACAAAGTTTTCCGTGCTCAGTGAGAGTTAGGGTTTCAGTTCTAGCCTGGTGCTCCTGGAGTTGTTCATTAGTCCTATGCTGTAAATAAGACTTTGGAAATGCCAAGCTGGCGAGCACCCAGAATGAGCCCACAGGGTTTGCTACTGACTGCAGCAGCCCCACACATGGACCGGTTTCTTTCACAGACACCTCTGTAACAGTTGGTGTGGATACAAGTGTTTAAATTACAGGGAGGGGCTGACCCTGGTCCCAGGGAACCCAGGGCAGTTTTGCCATTGATCCTAGGAGCGTTTGGGGTACTGAGCTTGTTTGAAAATCTGCCCCTAGCTGTGGGGGCTGATCACTCAGAAGTCTGCCAGCTAGTCGGGTGCCTACAGCACTGAGGGGGGAGGGGAGACAGGCTCAGTAGTCTGGGGACAGTGGCAGCATTTTAAGGAAATAAGAAGATTGAGGCAGGAACTGAACTGTTGCCCCTTGTGTGATTTGAAACCTGCCAAGCAGAACTGGACTATGAGGAGCCAGGCTTGGGGGTGGGGGTGGGGATGCCATTTCCTGGAGGTCAGGCCCCTGCCCCATGCATCTCTGACAGGACACAGGTTAACATGAGCCTAACTGATAACCCTTCTAGCTACTGTTTGTGGCTAAGATGTCTTGCAGGATCCCACCAGCTCGCAGCAGCGTCAAACAAAATCACGTCTTTCTCTGTAAAGTGTTTCTGCTGGAGCTTAAAATAAATGCCCCTCTTGCTGCCTCTGATTGGAGGGCAATGCCCCGTTCAGGCCTGTCCTCTGCCCTGGGGGCAATGCCCTCATTTAGGAAAAGGCAGTTTTTCTTTTTTTTATGATTTAACCTCATTTCTGGGAGAAGGCAATAGAGGGAGGAGGAAATTAACCGTTAAGCTGCTAGTCTAACAACTGTTAGGGAGGACCAACCGTGCAAAAATGTTTCTTGCTACAGCTGAAGTTTAACTCTTCACACCCAAGATCTGGCATCAGCCTCTTCAACTGTGTGTTGGGCCTGAGTTGTCCGTTATGGCTGAAGCCTGGCATGGTATTGCCTGGCTTCCTGTGGTCATTTTGCCCTTTTTTGTACCCAGACAAGTCCCACTAATCCCTCAGTGGCTCCTAGTAGGACCAACAAATGCAGGATTCTCTGCATTCAAACTGTAACTTCCCCGTTCACCCCCCTCCCCCTAGAAGACAGCACTGATGCTGTCTATATCCCCTGGTGTAGCTACATAGCTAATTCAGCTTAGCTAAAACCAGGGTGATTTTACTGGAAGTTACTGTAGACAAAACTGGAAATAAAAGGTGCTCAGTCCTCAAGGCTTGGGGCCATGCTGCAAGCTGGTACTAAACCTCAGCTGCAGAGTATGGCTTGGTAACAGTTCCAGCATAATCTGCTCTTTGCTTCTGGGAGGGAATGCCACAGACCCCGCATTGCCCTTTCATCCCCAGGTGACTCGGTAAACAAGTGCACTACATCCTTGAGTGCATATTAGCTATTGATTACACAGCATCCTCCATTTCAAGTTAGGGGAATACCCAAAAATGAGCATTTCCTTGATTCTGGTTTTTGGGGGCCTAGATTTAGGCCCCTACATCAGGGTCCTGTTTTTCAAAAGTGCTGAGCTCTTGAACGGTTGCACAGCAATTCTGCAACCAGGCCTCTCCTGGGGTGACTAAATGTGGGCGTAGGGCTGGGACGTTCAAACGAGCCTACAGAGAAGTAGGCTCCCCATACCTTTGAAGAGCCCACCCTACTGCCTACTTTGGGGCACCCAAGTTTGGGAAGTTTTGCCATGATAACTAATTACTAGAATACGTTACTAATTACTAGACTATTTTCTCTTCGATACTTTGTTTCCCCAAGTAATTCCCAGAGTTATTTTCATTTCATATGGGTCTTTGGTTGGGATTGGGAAGTTTCATCAGTGCTCAAGATGTGCGCAGTCGTCCTGAGCCACTAGTCCATGCCTGGCTCTGGATGTTCCCCAAGTTGAGTGGGGAAGGGCTCTTTAGATCTGGAACTCCAGCTTGGCCCCTTTGCCTTATTTTCCCCTCAACCTCTCAGTTATTCGCATTTTTATAGTTCCTTCCAGTGGGAGGTCTGACAGTGATTTACAGATCTTATCCTCACCACAGGCCTGTGACATAGGGAAATATTATCCCCATTTCACAGATGTGGAAACTGAGGCACGGGAAGGATAACTTAAATGGACAAGATCATAAATGAAATCTGTAGCAGAGAATGGAACAAGACCCAGCTCTGTGGTTTAACATAAAGCCATTCTTCCAACTGTGTATGCGTACCCTGCTGATTGCTGCACTTCCCCTGGTTGTCCTTAGAACTTTAAATCTTTCAGCAAAGTGGACCATGTTCTGCTGGGCTGACACCTCACGCAACCCTGCTCATTTCCATGGGATCGCAGGGGATTATTGGGGTCAGTCAGTCTTTGCAGACCTTCTCCCAGTCTTGGGAGCTGTTTGATATTTCCTAATGTATTTTCTCTTTGTTTTGCCAAGCAAGTCTATGTAACACCTCTCATTACCACTCAGATGACACTTTAAGGCTGCTCTAGCTTCCATCGGTGCTGGACGAACTACAGGTCTTGGGTATGTAGTAGAGAAATGCAAAATTAAATCCAAAGTACTGAGAGTGAAAAGATCAAGATGGGCTGGTTACACCTGGCTCATCACAGGGGAACGGAGACTATGTCTCTCCCCAGTGGCATGTGCCCCAATGGCTCATGCCAGCCAGTGCAAGCAAGATCAACTACCCCCTGCATAGGCCAGCGGTTGCCTGCACCTCATGAAAGCAGCAGATTTCAGATTGCTGATCTCAGGAGTGATGGCCAGTTCCTGCATTGGCAACACATGGAATGCAGGCAGCTTTCACCCACTGTTGCTCTTTGCAGCCTGAGCCAGGAGACCGGGGGTGTTTGCCATTAGCACAGCATAGCATGTCTTCAAAACTGTCGTAGCCGTATCCCCTTAGCACAGAGGTCGGCAACCTTTCAGAAGTGGGGTGCCGAGTCTTCATTTATTCACTCGAATGTAAGGTTTCGCGTGCCAGTCATACATTTTAACATTTTTAGGTCTCTTTCTATAAGTCTATAATATAAACTATTGTTGTATGTAAAGTAAATAAGGTTTTTAAAATGTTTAAGAAGCTTCATTTAAAATTAAATTAAAATGCAGAGCCCCCCGGACCGGTGGCCAGGACCCAGGCAGTGTGAGTGCCACTGAAAATCAGCTCGCGTGCCGCCTTCGGCACCCGTGCCATAGGTTGCCTACCCCTGCCCTAGCACTTGGCAGAGGTACAGTGGAAAGTCAGCATAACTGGGCGGGGAAAAACAGCCACTGTAGCATAGCAGTCTGGCCAGCCCCACGCATTCAAAATCATGGGTCAGGACCCCAAAATCATTAGATTTTTAAAATATCATGCATTTGGGATCTTTGTCTTTGCCTTCTGGTTTCTGAACCTTTAGGTCACGTTCAGGCCACGTTTAAGCTTTTCTCTGCAACCACAAGGACTAGAATCTTATTTTTCAAGGAAAGATGAAATTCTCGGTCCATACAGTGATTTCAGCAGCTGGGGCTTTAAGCAGACACCAAATATTGTGAGAGTTGACAACACCTCTCTGTACTCCCACAACAAGGAGCCCATTGTTCCTTACGTATTTTGAAGAGGGGGGAAGTCTGAGACTGTGTAATGAACTCCCCCAGGAACTAGGGACCATCCCAAACCTCCCTGCCTTCAGCTGTAAGGGCCACATTTCTTTGACCATGCCTTCCCTAACAAATACACAGCACCGTATAGTTTAAAAAACAAAGCAAAACCAGACACTCCCCTGCACATGCTTCTCCCACTGGGGAGAGGCGGGAGAGCAAACAACATATGCCGTATGTTGAGCATGTTTAATGCACGACTGGAAGGTGCCCAGATACTATGGTGATGAGAACCTATAGACTAGAACAGAGCTCAGCCAAGAGCTCTGCTCTGCCACTTGCACCCAGACGCAGTCCACGAGCACTCAGAGAGTGGCCAGGCCCAGCTGTAGTGCTCCATGTTACACTCACAGCCCTCTTACCCGCTCTTCTCCAGCTCTCCTCTCCACAGAGCCAGTGGAGGGCTTGGAGCTGGGACACTTGTCTTCTCACTGGTGCTTGTCACCTTCAGCCTGCTTGCCCTAGTCCTCTCTGGAGAATCCGGCTGGTTTGCACTTGCCTAGCAGGGCATTCTGGTCCTTGCCGAGGAGCAGCAGATATCTGTCCCTGCTCCTATTCTCAGCACTTGGCAGCACAAATGGAGTGACTGAGAGAGAAGGCCAGCGATGAACTGGCCCATCTCGGAGCTGAATGGCAGCTTTTATCCACCACTCACTGACCCTGGGAGACTGACTGGGTCAGCGTCTTCATGGCAACAAGTTAAAATTATGCCGGGGACTGAGGTTAACAATTCATCCAATTCACTGTGCAGCAGCCGGAATAAGCCGTGTGACAAAGGGCTCTTTGGCTGTATGTCCTCATTGAAAGGTCCATCCACACTCGGGGCTGCAGGAGTTCATTCACTTGCTGTCTGGCTCACCCCAGCTGTGGGTGCAGACTGCATAGCTAGACACTTGTTTTCTTCCTCTAATACTCTCCTTTTGCTCCTTGAGCCCAGGCCCTGTACTTGGGGTATCACCAGAGCAGGCACAAACGAACTAGGGGAAAGTTCCCTTAGCTGGAGTGTGCGTTTCCTGTAGCTTGAACCTGTCCGGTCTCTCAAGCTGTTTGCCTGGCTCATTGCCTGGCTGGGAGCCCTCAGAGGGCACCAGAGACAGCGGAGTTTATAGGAGTGCCCAGCCTCACTCCTCAGCCGGCCCTTAGCTCAGAAAACAAAAGGTCTGTGAGGTGCTGGGGGGGTGGGAACGATGGCTCTGGAGTGGAGGGTTTGGGGTGCCCAGCACGGCTCCTCGCATTGTAGAAGACTTTAGGCAAAAACAGCACAATGCCTGACAGCCACCTCCTCTGTCATGGGGGCGGGGGAGGGGGGGTATTGGCTCTACCCTGCTGTGCCCTATGGGGTTCTTCCCTGAGCTGTCAGCAGCAAATCCTGGTCTGTTCAAAGGGACACCCACTGAAAACTGCATCCCACTCCTGCCTAGCCTGCTCCCATGTGCCCCCATGACCCAGCAGGGGAGCAGCTGGAATGGCTCTTGCTCCTCCCCTCCTGTTTCTCCCAAAGAGATGGTCACCAGCCAGTGGGGATGTTACTGAGAAACCCGGCAGGGCAGAGACAGAGCTGCTGCTCAGAGTGCCCCTGGCTGGCACAGGTGGCAGGGGCAGGAGGAAAGGTGGGGCATGGAATGGCACTGCAATAAATTGCCTAGGCAGGTTGTGGAATCTCCATCCATGGAGATTTTTAAGAGCAGGTTAGACAAACACCTGTCAGGGATGGTCTAGATAATACTTAAGTGCCTATACACAAATGCAAGAAGCCTGGGAAACAAGCAGGGAGAACTGGAAGTCCTGGCACAGCCAAGGAATTATGATATGATTGGAATAACAGAGACTTGGTGGGATAACTCACATGACTGGAGTACTGTCATGGGTGGATATAAACTGTTCAGGAAGGACAGGCAGGGCAGAAAAGGTGGGGGAGTTGCATTGTATGTAAGAGAGGAGTATGACTGCTCAGAGCTCCAGTATGAAACTGCAGAAAAACCTGAGAGTCTCTGGATTAAGTTTAGAAGTGTGAGCAACAAGGGTGATGTCGTGGTGGGAGTCTGCTATAGACCACCAGACCAGGGGGATGAGGTGGATGAGGCTTTCTTCCGGCAACTAACAGAAGTTACTAGATCGCAGGCCCTGGTTCTCATGGGAGACTTCAATCACCCTGATATCTGCTGGGAGAGCAATACAGCGGTGCACAGACAATCCAGGAAGTTTTTGGAAAGTGTAGGGGACAATTTCCTGGTGCAAGTGCTGGAGGAACCAACTAGGGGCAGAGCTCTTCTAGACCTGCTGCTCACAAACCGGGAAGAATTAGTAGGGGAAGCAAAAGTGGATGGGAACCTGGGAGGCAGTGACCATGAGATGGTCGAGTTCAGGATCCTGACACAAGGAAGAAAGGAAAGCAGCAGAATACGGACCCTGGACTTCAGAAAAGCAGACTTTGACTCCCTCAGGGAACTGATGGGCAGGATCCCCTGGGAGAATAACATGAGGGGGAAAGGAGTCCAGGAGAGCTGGCTGTATTTTAAAGAATCCTTATTGAGGTTGCAGGAACAAACCATCCCGATGTGTAGAAAGAATAGTAAATATGGCAGGCGACCAGCTTGGCTTAACAGTGAAATCCTTGCTGATCTTAAACACAAAAAAGAAGCTTACAAGAAGTGGAAGATTGGACAAATGACCAGGGAGGAGTATAAAAATATTGCTCAGGCATGCAGGAGTGAAATCAGGAAGGCCAAATCACACTTGGAGTTGCAGCTAGCAAGAGATGTTATGAGTAACAAGAAGGGTTTCTTCAGGTATGTTAGCAACAAGAAGAAGGTGAAGAACAAGGAAAGTGTGGGCCCCTTACTGAATGAGGGAGGCAACCTAGTGACAGAGGATGTGGAAAAAGCTAATGTACTCAATGCTTTTTTTGCCTCTGTCTTCACAAACAAGGTCAGCTCCCAGACTGCTGCACTGGGCAGCACAGCATAGGGAGGAGGTGACCAGCTCTCTTTGGAGAAAGAAGTGGTTCAGGACTATTTAGAAAAGCTGGACCATGGGGCCAGATGCACTGCATCTGAGGGTGCTAAAGGAGTTGATGGATGTGATTGCAGAGCCATTGGCCATTATCTTTGAAAACTCATGGCGATCGGGGGAGGTCCCGGATGACTGGAAAAAGGCTAATGTAGTACCCATCTTTAAAAAAGGGAAGAAGGAGGATCCAGGGAACTACAGGCCAGTCAGCCTCACCTCAGTCCCTGGAAAAACCATGGAGCAGGTCCTCAAGGAATCAATTCTGAGGCACTTAGAGGAGAGGAAAGTGATCAGGAACAGTCAGCATGGATTCACCAAGGGCAAGTCATGCCTGACTAACCTAATTGCCTTCTATGACGAGATAACTGGGTCTGTGGATGAGGGGAAAGCAGTGGACATGTTATTCCTTGACTTTAGCAAAGCTTTGGATACGGTCTCCCACGGTATTCTTGCCAGCAAGTTAAAGAAGTATGGGCTGGATGAATGGACTATAAGGTGGATAGAAAGCTGGCTAGATCGTCGGGCTCAATGGGTAGTGATCAACGGCTCCATGTCTAGTTGGCAGCCGGTTTCAAGTGGAGTGCCCCAAGGGTCGGTCCTGGGGCCAGTTTTGTTCAATATCTTCATTAATGATCTGGAGGATGGCGTGGACTGCACTCTCAGCAAATTTGCAGATGACACTAAACTGGGAGGAGTGGTAGATACGCTGGAGGGTAGGGATAGGATACAGAGGGACCTAGACAAATTAGAGGATTGGGCCAAAAGAAACCTGATGAGGTTCAACAAGGACAAGTGCAGAGTCCTGCACTTAGGACGGAAGAATCCCATGCACTGTTACAGACTAGGGACCGAGTGGCTAGGCAGCAGTTCTGCAGAAAAGGACCTAGGGGTTACGGTGGACGAGAAGCTGGATATGAGTCAACAGTGTGCCCTTGTTGCCAAGAAGGCTAACGGCATTTTGGGCTGTATAAGTAGGGGCATTGCCAGCAGATCGAGGGACGTGATCATTCCCCTCTATTCGACATTGGTGAGGCCTCATCTGGAGTACTGTGTCCAGTTTTGGGCCCCACACTACAAGAAGGATGTGGAAAAATTGGAAAGAGTCCAGCGGAGGGCAACAAAAATGATTAGGGGGCTGGAGCACATGACTTCTGAGGAGAGGCTGAGGGAACTGGGATTGTTTAGTCTGCAGAAGGGAAGAATGAGGACGGATTTGATAGCTGCTTTCAACTACCCGAAAGGGGGTTCCAAAGAGGATGGATTTAGACTTTTCTCAGTGGTACCAGATGACAGAACAAGGAGCAATGGTCTCAAGTTACAGTGGGGGAGGTTTAGGTTGGATATTAGGAAAAACTTTTTCACTAGGAGGGTGGTGAAGCACTGGAATGGGTTCCCTAGGGAGGTGGTGGAATCTCCTTCCTTAGAGGTTTTTAAGGTCAGGCTTGACAAAGCCCTGGCTGGGATGATTTAGTTGGGATTAGATCCTGCTTTGAGCAGGGGACTGAACTAGATGACCTCTCGAGGTCCCTTCCAGTCCTATGATTCTATGGTGGTCCTGAACCAGTGTGCCAGCATGCTGTCGGGGGCACTGTTGCTGAAAGGGTCTCTCCCTCCAATGGAATGGCTGGCTGTTTTCTCCTGTGTCTCTCATCCATGTGGTGTCCGTGAGGAGTGCTCCTAGGCCATTCTGCAGGGCCTTGTTCACACTGAGGGCTAACCAGCCCCAAGTTCCATCAGCTGCAGTTCCCGGTGGGCTGTAGGAGGGAGAGGCAGTGTCCAGCAGAGCCGGGCTCTAGCTCAAGGGGACTATTTGACTTTTTACAGGTCCTTTCGAGGAGCCTTAGAGCAGAGGTCCTGGTTTCTTGCGTTCATTAAGCATCCCATGGCACTTCCTCCCTGCCCCCCAGAGTCAGGGTCTTTGCTGTGGTGTCCAACCAGGGCAAGGCCACGATCTCTGTGTAAATGCCCCTGCAGTGTAGTAGGGTATGATCTCCACTTCCTGCCCTAACATGTTGTGTCGTGACTGTGAATTGTGAAACACTTTCCGGGGATGTGCAGCCATTTGTGTATCACTTTAAATGAGTAAAGAGCCTTGGGACACTGCTGAGGCAAGGCATTCTGGGGATGGGAGATGTTATCCCTCTCAGCTCAGATCCTGCTCTGCACTCTCCATCGGTGCATGTTTTAACAGAGAGCGTTTTGGCAGCATACTCAGGTGCATATGCTCTCCGCGTGGTGCCTGCTATTCCTGCATTGACATGCTGGGATATTTTTATATATGAAGATAAAGAACTGGACTGCGTCCTACATTCAAACAATACTCACCAAACACTGTATCACGTTACTGGGTCAATGTCTGCTGGAGCTAAAAGCCAAGTCCCTAGCTCCCTGTTAGATCAAAGCATGGGAGACTGTTTTTTCTTTCAGGGACAAGTTTATTCCCCCTTACTCTAGGGCTTGGCCCAACTGGGCACCAGCTAGAGAGCCGTGATGCAGACCAAATGCTACGGGGTTTTATCAGCAGCAATCTCCATTGGCAGGACTTGAGCTCATGTCTCACCCAGATTTCCACAGAAGTTCTCTGTCATGGTGAAACTCAAGCCAGCAATGACTGACACGATCCAGCGGCTGGAAGATGACACTAAAATCAGGTGCACATTTAACAGGGAGGGTAACTAACCATTGAAACAACTCACCAAGGGATGTGGTGAATTCTCCATCACTTAGGGTCTCGAAGTCAAGACTGGGATCTCTTATATCCCGCTCAGCCAGAAGTTATTGTGCTTGATACAGCAATTGCTGGCCAAGTCTATGGCCTGGTTATGCGGGAGGTCAGACTTTAGGGCAAGAAGTTTGACCTGACAAAGATCACAAAGATCTGTCCTGCCCTTAAAATCCTTGAATCTGTGCTTTGTGTTCTTCCCACGCTCCCTTGCAGTGCCCATGCCGAGGAGCAGCCTCGCAGAGCGGCTGAGCCACATTATAAGGATGCTGGGCGGTTGTTCTGCTTTGGATTCCCAGTTCCCGCCCAACATTACCACTCGGTCCATCCTGCCTCGGGGTTTCCTATATACATTGTGTCACAAGGACGGAAGGATCTGTTTCCCCTTTCTCAGCCTTTACTAGAATGTAATGTCTGCCTTTCAGTAAAGCGCCAAGGGAGGAGGGGGATTATGCCCCCAAGGTCAGTGTGGAGAGGGGACCCTCCCTGGGTGAATCTTGTCCCTCCGTGTCATCAGCCTCCTCCACTGCTGGACATGAGCAGTAGTGTGGGGTGGGGGCCTCTGCGTTGCCTCAGTTAATAGAACCCAGGCAGTGGCTGAATTTACTTGCAGACCCCCTATGCACCAGGGAGGTGTGTGCAGAGCTGCAGGTGTACAGGGGCCAGTGGAAAAGCCCAGAACCTCTGTGTGGCCTTGTGCTTCTGGAGGAACCTCATAACTCAGTGCAGACCCTGCAGCGTTACATTGCTGGAAGTCAGTTTGCCCCTCTGAATGGCCAAGTCGAGCACTTGTTTTCTGCAGTGCACTTGAGCAGTGTGACAGGTCTACCCCTGGGGCACAGGCTGCCCTCCAGGGTGTTCTGGGGTAGATCAGCCAATGTCATGGCCTTGGCAGGTCACTGTTTGGGAAGGGTGACTACAGTCTCCTGTGTCCATTCCCTCATGCTGGGACTGTCTCCCACAAATTCTCATCCTTCAGAGTTCAGTTTTTGTTCCAGGTGCCTGCACTGACTTTCCTCATCTGCTGTATTTGTGACTGGATCCCACTGTCTGAATGAAAACAGTGCACTGGCATCTTCCAGAACTAGAGGGAGAGAGAAAACCATGAAAACAAAGGGTAGGTCCAAACTCCAGGGAGAGTCACGCGCTTTAGGGGAAAGCTTTGCTGTGCTGTAAGCTCAAGCTACAAAATAAGCTGAAAACCTTGTGTGAAAGAAAACTCCTCTCCCAGCTTGAAGCCGTATGTGGTCCCCCCAGCTTGAAGACTATTGGCCCCATCTTCATTGGCCAAAACCCTTCCTCCTTTATGGGAAGCACATTTCTTTGTTCTAACCAAAAGCCAAGGAGACGAGTTACCAAATACATTATCTACAGAAACCATTTTCGTCTGACTCATGCTTCATCCTGACTCCCAATGGACATGGACATTGGATATTGTCCTCTTCAAGTGGCCACGTCCAGTGTTGTATGCATACCTCCATCACAGTCTTATGTTCAGCTTAATAACTTGAGCCACCACATCCTTGAAGAGAGAAGTCTGGACAAGTTAAGAAGGCGAACCTTGGAGCTCAGTGCTCAAGGCCAACGGCACAATTTATTCATAGAAATAATTGAAGTAGCCTCTGAATGTGAATGGAAAGCTATACCACTCATTATGCACACGGACATTATGGGGAGAACACAATACCGCATCCAAAGATGTAAAAGCGTTACATTGTTTCACTCTTTTTAATTCAGTTTTCAAAGATTGATATTGAAAATAACTTACCTAAAACTATACTTAGCACATCCCTGTCCCTCATTTATGGGCATAGATCAGTGTGTTGATCTCTATCAAACAAAGTGCTCAGCCTTCACTGATATTCCAGAAGCAAAAACCATTGGGGAAAAAAAAAACAGTTACGCTTGCTAAGTGACAACATTGAAATTGATTAACTATTTTTACAAACCCCAGGCCCTTAAATGGCAGGAAATGAGTACTTAAAGGAATCAAAAATCTTACCCTGCTCGCATAATAAGAATATCCTTATCAAATAGAAAAAATGCATATTTCATTACAACACAACAACCTTAACTCTGATCCAATGGACTTTTTGTATTATTTGTATAATATTTATTTTAAAATTATTATTTTAAAATGATTTTAATGTCATGTTATTCATCTGACAGTAAATTTGTTTGGTAAAGTACTTAGAACTGCTATTGCTTGGGAACATTTGTTTTCTATGTAATAAGAAAAGTCTATAATTTATCAACTTGAATGTCTGTGGACACATGTTTAAGGTTAACCCATATATCATTAATGAGTGTGTGCGCGCATTCGTGTGCGTAATTTGTTTCTTTTGCAGAAAGCTGTTGTGTGTGTTTATATTTTGCGGTTACTTGTGAAAGGATGGCATTTATTTTTTGTCGGAGTTGAGGCTGCCATGATGAAACATGCACTTCTTTCTATTGAAATGAATGCATTTCTACTCTGGCTATGTAGATTTATGTAGATTTATGTAGATTTATGACAGTCTTAACTATTTGTTTCCTGAGTTAGTTCTTGGGTTTTGTAACAGATGCAATAGGTAATTGGCGGGTGCAGGGACAGTCTCTGGAAAAGAAAGAGCATCCTCCTGGCTGCATTATCTTACAGCCAGCTGCCTCTGACCTCCCTGGGAAGTCCAGCCAGTTGGGAATCAGCCAGAGGTTGAGGCTCCCGGCAGTGCCCTTCCTCAGGAAAGAGGAGCTGTATGGAAAGGTGACATGGAACTGGCTGGCACCAGGGATTTCCCCCTTCCAGGGGATCTCCAGAAAGTCAGCTCAGGCAGCTTTAAGAATGATTTGCACCACGGCAGGGGCAGAAATCAGCCTCAGTGGGATGGAGAAGCTGGCCCCTCATGTACAGTGCTGCCCCCGCTGCAGTGAATGACCGAAAATGTCCATTGACATTTATGAGAGCCCAGGACTCCTATTGAGATTGGCTGGAACAGAATTGTACGCCACAATTATTCACAACAAAAATCGCTACCAACTTTGCTTCATTTCAAACAGTTTTTCTCACATGTCACTAATGCCCAAGTCTCCATGGAGATGCAACCCTGTGGAAAATGTGAAGGGGTCATGACAAACCGTCACTGAGCTAAAGGGAGACACAGTCCCAGTATCCAATCGGGAGTTGCGAATGGCTTGTGAAGCCCTGCAGGCCCAGTCGGGCAGGGCAGAGCTTTTCTTTGGAAGGACTGTGTCAGGAGAGCCATTTGGTCTCAGGCTCAGCAGGCCTTGTGCAGAATGCCCTGGAGGGTCTGTGGCATGCACTGATCCACAGTTGCCTGGGTGAATCTTTTTCCTGCATGGTGGCAGGTCTGAGTAGCTGTCTCAGCATCTCTCTTGTGCAGGAGCAGTTGGGTGGCGATGCTAAGCAGCTCTTCCCTTTGTCTCCTCTTGCTGTAGGAACCTATCCAGTTTATTCCGCAGGCTCCCTCCTTTCCTCCTCCATGGAGCTGGTGACTTAGACCCATGACTCCAGAGTCGATGGTGCAATCTGTGAGGGTGTAATTAGCACAGAAAATGAGGAAACGGGACAGGGTTTAATTTTCAATTGAACGAGTCAGAGTCTACATCCAGCATGTGCAACCTTCCTGACTCGGAGGAGGAAAGAAACCCCAGGCCTGAATCCCCATTCATGTTAGTGAGAGCAGGACTGGGCTCAAAAGCATCTACAGCAAAAGACACTGTAACTTTGCTTAGTTACCATCTATTTTCTTCAGTCCCAGCCAGTGCCTGAGGTAGTGAGATTTCACCATCTGGTCATAACGAGCCAGAGGTAGACGGAGACAGGAGAACATCAAAGCAGCATTAAAAGATCACTCAGCAGGGGCAGCAGAGCTGGGGCGGGGGCAAGCTAGTGCCACCTCAGTGGAAATATTGGGGGGGCTGATCTTTTGTCCCCCACCCCTTATATCGCTCACCCTCATGTTCTGGGAACAAACATTCCCTGTAAACAGCGAGGGGGTAGGGGTAAGAGCAGGACCCAGAGTGGCTGGAGTAGCTAGTGTAGTGCCTGGGGTCGGACTGACGACCAGACAGGAACCAGATTGTTCGGCTGACGCAAGGAGCAGCTACCCCCGGCAGTCAGTCTGAGAGCATCTTCTCAGCATTCAGCCAGCTGCCCTCCACCCAGTCCTAGTAGCTCCCCTCGCTCCCTATGCAGAGCACCCATCCTGACACCCCAATCTCCCCCACTCCCCATACAGAGCACACGCCCTGCCCCCTCCTATCTCTGACACCCCAACCTCCTCCTCCCCATACAGAGCACACGCCCTGCCCCCCTCCTATCCCTGACACCCCAACCTTCCCACTCCCCATACAGGGTGTGACAGCGTACCCCATAAAGGGGCTCACAAATGTATGTATGATATAACTGGAATAGGGTTTTGCTACATAGGCCATGTAACATATCTATGTAAAGGTTGTGATCTACTGGTTATGTTCACCCTAGTTGTATGCAGGCACCATTTGTGTGTTCAAAGTTATGAACATTGGCTGTATGATTGCTTGATTTCTAAGGGGCCTCAGTTAGAACATTTGATGACTTCTTGGGAAAGGAATGTGCAAATTAGGTGTTCAGTCAGGGGGCACTTAACAGACAAAAGAGCTTGGAAGACTCCAATCCACATTAGAAGTCTACCTGAGGACGTTCAAGGCAGCATGTGGGTAATGGCTGCTACCTGCAGTCCTGAGTCATGCATGGGCATGTGACCTGCCCATGTGATTCCGAATCTCCATTTTGTGACTGGATTCTACAGAGGGTGAGGAGGGGGTCTCCACCCACAAGAGACAGTCTATTTAAACCCGTGTGAGACCCCTCCATTTTGTCTTCAGCTGGCTAAAGAAGAAGCCCCTCCACCCCCCCAGGATACTTGAAGGAAAGAACAGTAACTACAGGGGGTGTGAGTGATTGCTGGACCCAGGCTAAAAGAAGATTAGCCTGTAAAAGGGAACATTTTGGAACTGGTGAGGATCTTATCTATATTTAGTGTAATTAGACATAGATTTGCGTATTTTATTTTATTTTGCTGGGTAACTTACTTTGTTCTGTCTGTTACTACTTGGAATCACTTAAATCCTACTATCTGTATTTAGTAAAATCACTTTCTACTTATTAATTAACTCAGAGTATGTATTAATACCTGGGGGAGCAAACAGCTGTACATCTCTCTCTATCAGTGTTATAGAGGGCGAACAATTTCTGAGTTTACCCTGTATATGCTTTATACAGGGTAAAACGGATTTATTTGGGTTTAGACCCCATTGGGAACTGGGCATCTGAGTGCTAAGGGCAAGCAGACTTCTGTGAGCTGTTCTCAGGTAAACCTGCAGCTTTGGGACAGGTGGTTCAGACTCTGGGTCTGTGTCTGGAGCAGATGGGTGTGTCTGGCTTCACCAAGACAGAGTGCTGAAACCACTGAGCTGGCAGGGAGAATAGAAACAGAAGTAGTCTTTGCACATCAGTCTGGCAGCTCCCAAGGGGGTTTCTGTGATCCAACCCGTCACACAGGGCACATGCCCTGCCCCCTCCTATCCCTGACACCCCAACCTCCCCCCGCTCCCCGTACAAAGCACCTGCCCTGCCCCATCCCTGACACCCTGTTGCCCATGCAGAGCAATCACCCTGGGAATGGGAGGGCTACTTTGTGGCCCTGTTGGGCTGGCTTTGCACAGAGGAGGTAGAGGCTTATCCATCACCCTCCAAACCCGCTGGTGTGTGACATGAGTAATACAATGGTGTGACACGTGATCAGAACGTAGAACACTGGAGTTTTGGTTGCTCTGCCTCTCTCTAAGTGCTTCTTGGAAGGACACTTTCACTCTGGTTTTTGAAAAGGACTCTAGAAAAACAGCCCCTTACGTGGGTACTCAGCAGGGTTTGTACCTGGACTTTCAGCTCCACCGCACAGTCCTCTACCACTTGAGCTAAAGGAGTCGCTGTTAACCTCTGCATGGAACAGCCACTAGGAGAAATGTCAGCGGTTTGCTAGACAGCAGTGGAGTTTTGGAGATCAGGAATCCTGGGTGGTTTAGTCACGGGGATACAGACAAGAGAGGCAAGCACATAGATGGGTCACATTCCAGAAGGCAGTGTGGCTGGATAGATGAGCTTTATGTATGCCATATAAGAGACAGGAGTTCTACTCCCAGACCTTCCTGAAGTGACTTTGTGCAACCTCTCTGTTAACATATGTGTGAAGTAGAAGGAATAATACTTGACTGCCTCCTAAAATAGAGGTCTGAGGCTCTGAAGTGCACAGATATATAACCAGCCAGCAGAGGTAAGATTTGAATTCATGGCTCCTGCTTCCAAGCTCAGTGCACTGTCCCCTAGACTATAGGGTACTTGGATAAGCTTGTTTTTTCTTCTCCACCATGGACTGTCACCTGGTTTAGGCAGAAGAGGCTGAGCTGCAGAACACTGCAAAGTCTGGTAAAGTTGAGAAACCTGGCTGCAGGGCAACCATGCATCAGGCCCTTTCTCTGGTTTGGTAAGAAGCAAGCGCACTATCCAGTGTCTGTCTCATGTCAGGAAAACCTGGTGCAAGATCCCCCTGTAGTGGATCAAGGAGAAGTTGGCTCTGTCTAGCCAGTTGAGAGCTCCTGACGGTTTGCTGTCTACACAGGGCCGGCGCTCCCATTAGGCGACCTAGGCGGTCACCTAGGGCGCTGCTATTTTGGGGGCGCCTGCGCCCCCGCCACCCGTAGAAATTTGGGGGCGGGACCTTCCGCCGCCGCTGTTGGGGGCGGGATTTCGGGGGCGGGACCTTCCGCCGCCTAGGGCGCCGGCAAAGCTGGTGCCGCTACTGTGTGTAGACCAGACCTGTCTGTTCTCTGCTCTAACCACCATCCTGCCACTGCTCCTGGGTTTTATAACTGTTTGCTTAGCACTGATTACAAATCATCTCTAATCTGGCAGATAATCTAGAGGAGCTATTTATCACTCTGGCCACAAACTTCCTGCTGCTGCTGCTGCTGCATGTGCAGATAAAGTTCTCCTGAGAACTTGATATTGCAGCATTAATGATAAGCCCTCAGGCAGGGACTCTGCCTTTTTTTCCCCAGGCGTACCTGGGAAAATGTATGAATATACAGTGCTAATTACCTGGGAACACATCATCCTTTGGGAGGGAGGGGCAGTTCATTTAATGCCCCTGGGGTTTTCAATGCCTTATTAAAGAAAAGGGGTTGTCTGTACTTTGTGTCTAGTCAGTGTCTTGTGTCCCCTGTTTGTTCATCACTTGCCTGTGTTTATGAGGGTCTTTCCAGCTGCAAAAAGAGAGAAAGCGTTTAAAAAATGGGGACATTGAATTGTCAACCCCCCTGCCTGTGGCCTCACAAACATATTTTCCTGTTTATAAAGATGTTTTTCTCTCACATGTTTCAATGTGAGACTTGCACAGGGACTCCAGGACTGGGGTATTACCCCAAACTCCTTGTTACTAGCTATCAGATTGATAGTGTCCCTGGCACAAAGAACAGGGCTGGGAAGAATAAGGCCCAATGTTTCTGTTGTGCCTACATTCTCCCTCCCTACCTGCATGCTATGCGCTGTCTTTGGTTGGATTGTAAACTTTTTGGGGGGTGCCTTGGAGAACAGCTAAAACATTCTGGGAGCTGTAAGGCAATAATAACCATCTCTTGACTGAACCCTGCTGTGGTCTCTTGCAGATTCATAGCCCGGCCCCTGGGCAGAAAGCTGGGTTTGAGGGGCAAGGTGAGATTGAACGCTCCACCCAATCCTGTGCTGGAAACCTTCTACGCTACTCACAGCAAGGATCCAAAGGAGGTGAGTTCCTTCTCCCTCTGCCAGCCCCTTGTCCCGGGGCTCCTTCTTATCACTGTCTATCTGGAATTTCATTGAACTAAACTTTCTGGCCAAAGTTCTCAAATTTGGCAGCATAAAGTTCAGCAACTCCATCTATATTTAGAGCCTCAGCCAAGTCCCCAGAGGTGCTGAGCATCTCCCTGACTGCAGTAGGAGCTGGGAGCACCCAGCACCTCTAAAAGCTTCATCAGAAGCAGCTCCCAGTTCCACACACAGGGGTGACTGCTCTGGTGCATTAGACAGCTGGAGCTTAGGGGAGTTACGAGGAGGATGCCAGACTCTCTCCAAAACTCCAGGGGCAAGGGCACTGCTACCCCAAAAAGAAAAATGTCCCGTTCAAATGTCAACTCCTGACTCCTTGTTCATCTGCCGTTAAACATGGCCTCTTTGTGTGTATTTCTACATTACTTGTCAAACACCCCATGACAAATCAAGATCTCTTAGACTCTGAAAGTTACTGCAGCCCAGCTAGTTCAGCCTCCAGACTCCGCTCGACAGCTACACTGCTCAGTGGTGTTGTGTGCTGCTATGAAGCCTGTGAGTTTGGAATCGGTCTTACTGGCAGGGACCACAAGCCAGTGTCCTCGGCATCATCACACACCCAATATGGAGCGGTGGGATTTCCCTGCAGGAGATGAGGAGTCGGTGCCCTGGCAGGGAAATTTCTGGTGCTCTTGGCATGGGTTCTACTACTGGGCGGAGTTCTCCAACAGCTGAAGGTTCTGACAGCAGTATCCAGAGTTCTAGTTGTTCCTGCTCTCAAGGAGAGCATTGGAAGGGAGTTGAAACCTCATGCTTTGGGTTTAAATCAATCTGTGAGGGATTAGCATGTGACCTGTGTAGAATGCGATTATCCCACACCTGCCTGTTGTGGGGTTTAATCATAGAATCATAGAACTTAAGATCAGAAGGGACCATTATGATCATCTAGTCTGACCTCCCGCATGATGCAGGCCACAAAAGTTGACCCACCCACTCCTGAAATAATTCTCACCCTTGACTCAGCTGCTGAAGTCCCCAAATCATGATTTGACGACTTCAAGTAGCAGATAATCCTCCAGCAAGCGACCCCTGCCCCATGCTGCGGAGGAAGGCGAAAAACCTCCAGGGCCTCTGCCAATCTGCCCTGGAGGAAAATTCCTTCCCGACCCCAAATATGGCGATCAGCTGAACCCTGAGCATGCGGGCAAGACTCTCCAGCCAGACACTCAGGAAAAAGACTTTCAATATCCCAACATTGACCATCGGTACTAATTACCAGTGGTGGCACATTATTGACCTATTGAGTAAATCAAGTTATCCTATCAAACCATTCCCTCCATAAACTTATCAAGCTTAATCTTAAAGCCGGAGAGGTCTTTCGCCCCCACTGTTTCCCTCNGTCTCACCAGCGCCTTGTATAACGGGACTAGCACCTCCTTATCTCTACTAGAAATACCTCGCCTAATGCATCCCAAGACTGCATTAGCCTTTTTAACGGCCACATCACATTGCCGACTCATAGTCATCCTGCGATCAACCAGGACTTCGAGGTCCTTCTCCTCTTCCGTTACTTCCAACTGGTGTGTCCCCAGCTTATAACTAAAATTCTTGTTAGTCATCCCTAAGATCCTCAAGATCTGGCCACTCTCGGATGCAAGATACTGAACTAGATGAACCCGGGGTCTGATTCAATATGGCAATTCCTATGAGAAAGCACGCCACCCACATGGATGCGTTTCACCTCCTGGCACCCTAGCATGATCCCCACCATGCCGCTAGTGCTCAGAGGGCTGAGCGACCAGGACAAAGTCATGCAGCAAGCCAGTGACAAAGTCCAGAACAGAATGCAGAACTCCTGATCCCCAGTAACCTGGCCAGCCTTCCCCTGCTAGCAATGGGAAGTGCTGAGGTTTCATTTCAGATGCAGAATGACAAAGGCCCTTTGTAACAGATTGGGTCCAAAATAAACAGCCAGAGGAGAGCCTCAGAGGCATGGAGACCCTGAACAAGAAAAGAAACAGGAAAGCAAAAAGTAAACAATGGGTGAAATCCTGGCTCTCCTGAAGTCAGCAGCAAAACTCCCTTTGCCTTCAGTATGCCTGGATTCCCCCCAGTGTGATTAAATGGCAGGACTCAAAAGATTATCTGACACAATGGAAATCCAGCCAATAGAAAGGAATCAGCTATGGCAGATGAAATATATAGTGGAGAGTAGGAGACTAAGAATGAATTTGAAGAGCAAATAGCTAAAGGTATAAACACAAATATGTTCATTAGGCTTATCAGAAGCAGAAAACCTGCAGGTGAACCGATGGGCTCAAGGGACCATGAGGGAGAAGGACATCGCAGAGATGCTAATGGTGGCTTTGCATGTCAGGAAGGCATTAAAGAGCTCCCTTGGGCCCCAGCAGCCCCAACCTGGTGCATCTGTGAGGCTTATCCAGCCTGGAGATGAGTGGGCCCAGCGCAGGGCTGGGTGGCACTCTGATGGGGCAGGACTGCAACACAGAGCTCCCCAGTTCCTGGAAGAAGGGGTTGCTGACCAAGGAAACAGCTTGAGAGCTCTGGCAGTCCAGGCCCTTTCAGAAAGGTATCCTGATTTTTCACACTGCTATCTGGTCAGCTTACCTTTACCCCTCTGCAAGGGGGCAGATACCCTGAACAGCACAGCCAAGGGACCCTGCCCTGGTAGACAGGAGCAGCACCCACCCTCCGCCCACAGGCTCACTAGAGAAAGAGAACCTACCACCTCAACGCAATTGAGTTTGGAGGTATGCTTGTGTCAGGTTATAAAGATGAAGTGCTGCCAGGGATTGAGGGGTGCTATAAAGAGGCGCTGGAACAAATTAGTCAATTAGAAAGCAACAAGGGAAAGGTATAACATGGCCCAGAGGCTGGAAATTGAAGCTAGACAAATAGAAATAAGGCATAAATTTTCAGTGGAGGGTAATTAACCACTGGGTGACCTAAGATGTGGTGGATTCTCTATTACTTGAAACCTTTAAACCAGGGGTCTCAAACACGCGGCCCGCGGGGCTCTTGCGTGCGGCCCACCGAGCTCCCCGCGTGCACCCCTCCCCTCCCCTCCCCTCCCCTCCCCTCTGCCTACCTGCGGGATTCCCCTCTGTGGTGCTGCGAGCCCCACGCCGCTCTCTGCAGCAGCCGGCAGCACAGCCCCTTCGGGCCGGGGGGGAGGGAGAAGGAGGCAGAGGGCTCCTGCATTGCCTCCTTCCAGGCACCGCCCCCCGCAGCTCCCATTGGCCGGGAACAGGGAACCGCGGCCCATGGGAGCTTCGTGGGAGGTACCTGGAGGAGTGGCAAGAGCAGCACACGCAAGCAACCCTGAGCCCCTCCCCCTCCCCCAGGGGCTGCAGGGACACGGTTCCAGCTGCTTCCTGGAACGGAGCAGCGTGGGGGGACAGGGCAGGCAAGGAGCCTGCTCTGGCCCCGGTGCGCACCGCTGCCACCCCGGAGCCGCTCTAGGTAAGCGGTGCCGGGCTGGAGCTCGCTCCCTGAACCCCTCCTGCACCCCAACTCCCTGCCCTGAGCCCCCTGCCGCACCCCGCACCCCTCCTGCACCCCAACCCCCTGCCCTGAGCCCCCTGCCTCATCACGCACCCCTCCTGCACCCCAACTCCCTGCCCTGAGCCCCCTGCNGAAGGGGGTTGAAGGGGTGGGAAGAGGTGGGGCAGGGGCGGGGCCTAATGGAAGGGGTGGGGTGGGGGCGGGGGCGGGGCCAGAGGCAGCGAGGGGCGTGTCAGTGATGCGGCCCTCGGGTCAATGCACTAGTCCTCATGTGGCCCTCGTGGTCATTTGAGTTTGAGACCCCTGCTTTAAACCAAGACTGGATGTATTTCTAAAAGATACACTTTAGCACAGACAGAGGTATGGGCTTGATGCCGAGGTTACAGGGTGAGGGTCTGTGGCTTGGGGGTTGGACTAGATCAGTGGTTTCAACTTTCTTTCATTTATGAACCCTAAAAAATTTCGAATGGAGGTGCGGACCCCTTTGGAAATCTTAGACATAGTCTGTGACTCCCCAGGGGTCTGCAGAGCACAGGTTGAAAATCACTGGACTAGATGATCACAGCAGTCCCTCTACCTTAAAATCTGTGAAGCTACGAGTCTGAATCCAGATTCCTTGACTGTTTTCTAGGGGGAGCTGATCAGCTTATCCAAGCAGTGTGACTTGCCCACCAGAAAGGTGGAGAGGTGGTTCCGATACCGGCGAAACCAGGACAAACCCAGCCTGACTACAAAATTCTGTGAGGCCAGGTGAGTGCTATGGCCAGAGGCCTTGGGTCACTTCAGCCTTCCAGCAGGGTCTGAGCTCTGCAGTCTGTGCACAGCCTCCCAGCACCTCCATGGTCCCAGCTGGAATGTGCCCTTCCCGCTGCCCCTCTGCTTCGCCTCCCCCCTCCTGTGCTGCCTCCCTACCCTAAATCAGAGGCCTCGCTTTTCCCTCCACCTTCAGCCCCTGGACTGTCTCCTTGGCCCTGTCTCCTCCTACACCTGCCCTCCTCACTCCTTCTGATCCCTACCTGCCCTTACATTCCTTACCTTTAAACGGGCTTGTTACCCGGGGTTTTCAGAACCCAAAGCAGGGGTAACTAACTGTTCCACTCCAGGCAGTTTCAGGAATAAATTAGTGGGAGCACAGCAATTTCCATCTGATAAATGGTTAATACAAGCAAGCGTGCTCTTATATAAAACGACAAGTTGTTGGATTTAAGCACACACAGACACATAAACAATAGGGCTAGGACATCCCAGATATAGTTACCCACAGTCTGAGATGGTTTTAAGTAATCACCGGCCAGGCTTCCAGGGGCCCTCTTTCCATCCAGCTGATGGGGAGTTTAGCTGTCACTCCTTGCATGGAGAAAAGCTCCCTCGGGCTGCTCCGAGGTATTCACTTTCACCTAATCTTTTATCGCTAACTCTAACAAAGCACACAGCCTATATTGACTCCTAGTGGGTCAGCATAACAACCTCCACTGGGTCACCAATTCTCCTAATTTCAACAAGCTGCTCATTATCTCAAAACACTTCTAGTATTTCCAGCCATAACAGCAACATGTCAGGGCACCTAAAACCAAGGTCGCTATCCACTCACTCTTCCATAACTTTCTGGCCCATCCTCCTATTCTGATTAGCAAGTATGCAGCTGTCTGACCTTGTCTGACAAAGGCCTAAGATTATTCCCAGCTATGTGATGTTTGGTTTTCAGCTGGCAGTGGCTGAACGTACAAAATGGCTGACTGCAGCACTGTCAAGTTCTGGGGTACATGCAGGAATGTCAAATTCCAGGGCAACAGGCTCCATCACCTCTGCTTTCAAACATGACCTCTCCTGAAAAATCTGTCGATACCCCCTCCCCGTCCTTCCAGCCACTGCCTGTCGCCCTCCCGCCACGCCTTCAGAACCCTTGAGGCTGCTTCCCCTCCTCCGGATCTCCTCTGCCCCCTTTAAACTGACTCCTGCTACTGAACCCTTACTGTGGCGCTGCTCATTCCCCTCTGCAGTGATTACCCTAGACGGTGCTATCCAGAGGCTAGGCCAGCTCCTCTGCTGGTGTCAGGTGGCCCCACCAGTTTATATCAGCAGATAATGTGGCCCAAAGAGCTCAGCTCCTGCATCCCTTTGGTTCAGTGTGTTTCGTGGGTGCTCAGCAATTGTAATTCCCCCAGCGCTCCTCTGAAACTGCTATGTATAAATCAGTTCAATTACAGAGATGACAAAGCTGAGGCACAAGGAGGTCAAGGCAAAAGCTGGGTTCCTCGGGTTTTCGGTGCCCAAGTTTAGACAGCAAAGATGTCTCAAGCTGGGCATGCAAAAATGTAAGTCCCCAAAATCAGAGGTTCTGGGCAACAACCACTTCCACTGGCTTCAGCTGGAAGGAGGCTAGAGAGGGATTGTCACAGTGCTGGTCTTGCGTGTGATGCCTCTCACCCCGTGTCTGCATCACTCGGTGACATTCTCTGGGGGTCAGACTAGATCAGGGGTAGGCAACCTATGGCACGGGTGCCGAAGGCGGCACGCGAGCTGATTTTCAGTGGCACTCACACTGCCCAGGTCCTGGCCACCAGTCTGGGGGGCTCTGCATTTTAATTTAATTTTAAATGAAGCTTCTTAAACATTTTAAAAACCTTATTTACTTTACATACAACAATAGTTTAGTTATATATTATAGACTTATAGAAAGAGACCTTCTAAAAACGTTAAAATGTATGACTGGCACGCGAAACCTTAAATTAGAGTGAATAAATGAAGACTCGGCACACCACTTCTGAAAGGTTGCCGACCCCTGGACTAGATGATCAGAATGGTCCCTGGACATCGCTGACTCCATGAAACGTTCTGTAGGAAACAATTCTGCATGGGTGCCCAGGAAGGGGGGCTAGAGGACCTACTGGGCTGTTGCCATGTCTAACGTCTCTGATGCACTGACCAGTCTGAACATATTCAATGTACTTACCCAGGGGCTGAGGCACTCTATACCCTGGGGTGCCCATCTCTTGCAGGCAGGGCCTGGGAGCTGAAGCTCTTGTACGTAACACAGTGGATCTCTACCACCACGCAGGGGCTGATGCAAGCAGCAATTTCCATACATAGGAGGAATAGAAAAATAAGGGATCAAAAATAAAGGAACAGGTCCAGTGAAATCCCCATAGTCTCTGCTAATCCCATTCCACTGAGCCCAGCTGACGTGCCAGGAGTCACACGCTGCTGAAAGGCTGCTAGCCAGGGATCACAGCTGCTGAGCGTGTGTGGCCCATACATATGTCAGAATCAGAGAGAGGGAAGAGCCATGGTTTGAAGCCTGTTGCTCCTGGCATAAAAATATACCAGTTCCCCTATACTCATTCCCTCCACCAATCCCAGAGATGTGCTAGTTACCATATAGGGGAACAGGATTCTGGGAAGTGATAAGGGATTGGAATGGAGGCATCTTGACAAACACTTAGCACCTGAATATTTGGAATGAGGGAATTAAATGTACCTGTGTCACTGCAAGGGGTGGGGTGAAATCCAAGCTCTAATGACATCAATGGGAGTTTTGCCATGGACTTCACTGGGGCCAGGATTTCTCTCTGGGACTGGGACTGGGACTCAGGAGAGATGGGTTGTATTCCCAGCGCTTATTCTCTGGGTGATCATAGGCAAGGCATTTACCCACTGTGTGCCTCAGTTTCCTCATCTGTACTGTGGAGATGATACTTTCCTATCTCCTATGAGGCTGAGCAATTACTGTTTGTAAAGTTCTTGGAGATCCTTGAATCGAAAGTGCTAGAGACATGCAAAGTATTACTATAATTTATTATCACCTGGATGACCATTTGATACCACCACAGCCCATGTGCCTTTGACAATGTCACTGTTTGAATGAATGTCTGGCTGACACTGGGCACAGAGTTGCAGCCTGACTTCTGATGGAGTTCTAATGTGCTTTGTTTTGTTTTTTTTAGCTGGAGGTTTACATTTTACTTCATTTCTTTCTTCACTGGACTTGCTGTCCTGTATGATGTGAGTATATAAACAGTGCCCACTCGGGTCAGCTGAAATGGTAGATTTTATAATTCAAACACATGTCCACTTGGACCTGAGCTTACACACCCTCTGCAACGCACATCAGCCACTAGATGGCAAACATGTTTGGTCTTGATTAATTTAGGTTGGAGCTCAACCTCCAGCTTGGATGTGAAACGATCCCTAGCAGATTGTCAACCCCCAAACCACTCATTCCCCTCTGTGATCATTTAGTGATATAGAAGGATGTGCACAGACAACCTTAACTCTAGCATCTCCTAACTTTTGAGTGCTTGACTTTGCAACCTTCATGTTCTTTTCATGTGGTTTTTGTGGATGAAATGGCCTATGTTTTTAAAACCACATTGAGCCCCACATGGGTCAGCAGCAGAGTTGGGACTTCTAGATCCGTAGCACACACCTCTGCCACGCGATCTAGTGGGCAGCACTAGTAGATTGTCATCCTCTACTTGGACTACACTAGAGGGGGATGAGAGACACACTTGGCCAGTGGGAGTCAGAGATATTTGCTGACAGCAGAAGAATGGTGAGACTCAGGAATCCTGGGTTCATTTTCAGGTTCTAGAGGGGAGTGTCCTCTAGTGTTTACAGAGTCTTCTGCTTCCTCCCAGCCTGTGCCTGATCCTATCCCGCACCTCCATAGCTCTAGTCCAGAGGTCCCCAACGCGGTGCCCGCGGGCGCCATTGCGCCCGCCGGGGGGTGTAAGTGCACCCGCGGAGCCCTCAGGGGTTTTTTTTGGTTTGTTTTTTTTGCGCTCGGGGTGGGGTTTTTTTGTTTGTTTTTTGCTCCGCCGGCAGCGCTTGGCGCCCGCCGGCAGCGCTCGGGGTGTTTTTTGTTTTTTTGCTCCGCCGGCAGTGCTCGGGGTTTTTTTTTTTGGTTTTTTGTTTTTGGTGCCCGCCGGCAGCGCTCGTTTTTTGGTTTTGTTTTTTGGCGCCCGCCAGACAAAAAAGGTTGGGGACCACTGCTCTAGACCATGTCCCTTTCTGTTCCTATACACACACATAGACTCTTATTGCTGCTTCTCACCATCCCCTCTGCAGGTTCTCTACCCCCTGCTGTCTCTAACCCTCACCAGCTTAGGTCCTCCCTCCTCACCCTTCTCAAGCTGCTTCCTCCATCTCCTCCACATTAGCATTAGCAGGGGCCACCGAGAGCATAAGAGAGACAGTTTCCCCAATCTCAGTTCTGGCACCAGCGCCATGAAGAGCAACTATGGAGAAAAGTCCTGCGTAGCTCTCCTGCCTGGGATGGAGCATGTCTGTCACTGTGGGATGGCGCATTGGCACATGCTCAGTCTGGGCAGCATTAGGAGCATGCTCAGTCCAGACGGACTCTTAGGAGAATTTAGCTGCCAACGTAACTAGTCTCAACTGAGGATGTGCAACCTGAGATTTGTCACAGACTCTTTGCTTGGCCAAGTCTGGTGTGATTTTTCACGGAGACAGCAAAAGGCACCTTCCTGACACCAGGACGACCCCTCGCTGTCTAATTTCAAGACCTGCTCTAGAGCACACAAGTGCTAGAGCATCTCAATAAAATGGTTATAAGAATATTTTTAAGAGGTGAAAAACATCATATTTCCCCATTACCTCATTCTTGGAAATGGCTGGACTTTTTTAGCAGAAACTTTCCCAAAATATTCCGCCCGAGGAAGAAACTCGGCATGGGAAATTTCAGCCGGAACAGTTAACAACAAGCAACTGAAAAAAGTCTTAAAATGAAAACTTAACTATAGGTGGTGTAACCAGCTCTGCCCATAATAAAACATGACAATGTATAATGGGAACAGGCCCAATTGTCACATTCTGGGTGTAATCCAGACCGGTGATGGGTTGTCTCACCACCTGCCCCACAATGCTTTGCTCTTGTAGCTCCCACCCTGGGCCTCTCACAAATAGCTACCAGCATGGAGGTCACACTGAGTGGCTGTATATAGCTGCAGCCCTGGTCCAGCAGCTCTGACCCCAGCAGCCTGTCAGCAACACTCTGGCTTCCAGCAGCCTTGGTTACTACCTGCAGGGTGACCCCAACATACTCCCAGTCCCAGATTTTCCCAAAAATGTGTGTTCGGCACTGTCCATCCCTCTCCTGGACAGTACAGATATTAAGATCTGTTGCCTCTTGAAGGGTTCAATATTCAACAGTTTGCTAATTTAACTGGAGTTACCAAACAGCTCAGTTTAAACACAGCACTGGATTGGTTTAGATTAAAAATAAAACAGGTTTATTAACGAAAAATTATAGGGTTTTAGGAGAATTCAAGTATAAGAAAGGGTTACAAGCAAATAAAAGTGAAAACACACATCTAAAAGTCTAAAACTTCAACTTAATCTAGCAAGGTTTGGTTCAAGGCTTTGTTCAAGATGGTCTTTCTCACCCACAGTCTTCCAACAAGATGACGACTGACCCTTTCCTTGGTCAGGATCTCTCCCCGGGCTCAAAGGTGCTGGTTCCTTTGTCATCTTAGGTGAAAGAGAGAGAGAACTTGAGGTTCTCTGCCCCTTTCTTTTATAGTCCAGTGAACCGTTGAGGTGGATTCTTCTCAAGATTTCCCCTCAAAGCAAAGTTTATTCAAACAATAAAGAAGGTGAGATGAAGTCTGGTGGAGAAGGAGGCTCCATGCTCCTTCTTCCTACCTGTGTTTGTTGAAATGCAACTTTGCTTTGTCTCCTGCCGTCTCCTCCCCTGCTGCTTGGAGGAGCCTGTTTACTACTTATATGTAAATTGAGATAAACACGCATTCCTTTGTTTAGGATAGATCCCATTTAACAACCTTTGCCTAGGCTGGGCTGTGTGGTTTTGAACATGTGCTAATAACATCATACAGGGGGATTTCGTAACTTTACATATACTGTTGCTTCATATATTTCACCATGATATTATTGATGAGAAAGTTATTAGTTTTCAAATGATACCTCACAAGGCATATTCTGTACAGAGATTAGTACAATAGAGTGTAGATACAAATACAGGGGTGTGCTTAGTGTATCTCCTATTCATTAGGCAGCTGGTATTCTCATAGTTAAATTACACTTTGTTTCTTTACAGAAGCCCTGGTTTTGGGACCATAGAAAATGCTGGGTGGGGTATCCACAGCAGGTGAGTCACTTAGGTGCAAACATCCATATCGCAAGTCACCTCTCATCCCTGGCTCATATGCAAACATCCAGTTACACTCCTTCACTTGCGCTAGCATTAGAAATGGGCCTGAATGAAAACCCCAGACCCACATGCAGCCAGAATCCAAACCCTGATCCCAAACCAATCTCCAGGTTATACCAGACCATCTTCTTCTATGGGTAACTCCAGCTGCTGAGATACAGTGTGAAGGGGATACCTATCGATGACCTAGGTTTGATTCCAGAGACATCAGTCACCTCTGGACGGGCTTGTTACCCCTTCCCTCCTGTAGTGCTGTGAATTATGATTATTTTAGAGTTGGGGAGAAGGAGCCAACAGAGATGAGTAGGCAATTGGAGAAGTAGAAGGAAAATTAAGAGAGTCCTTGGTCATGGCAGCCAAAGCATAGTGGAGAATCAAGGAGGATGAGGGAGTGCTCCCAGGTATCAAGGTTTGAAGATGAGCTTGAGGATGGGGAGGGGCCCTTGGTCACCAAGAGGACATTAGAGACTCTGGTGGAAGAAGTTTTCGTGCATGTCTATAACAGAAGGTACATTCAGGTTGCTGTCTCATATCTGGTGGTGCTGAAGAATCACCTCTCAGGCAATGCACTTCCTCACGAGGACTGGCAGCAGCAGGGTCTCACACCTATTGAGCATAGTGGGTGTTCTCCTATAGCTTTACACTGTCCAGGCCCAACCCTCATCAGCTAAAAGCTGCAATGAGAGTCAGACCACTGCCTGCCACGTCTCCCACGGACCCAGCCCAGGAGAACAGAAATGAACATTTACCAGCCAACGCACAAAATCCACTCCCTGCTCTTTATCTGGGTACTGATGATAATGACAAAAATGCAAGATATTTTGCTTGTCAGTCAAGCCCCCCCACCACCACTCTGCACAGTCGAGGGGCCAAGAGCAACGTGGGGAGGCTGTAGCCAGGCAGCTCCTATTGTGTATGAGAGCTGGTGATGACAATGCCTCTCTCCTTATCCTGGGACACACTCTGCCTCCTCTGGAGAAGACAGCACTAGCTGGCTGAATAGCAGCAACCTCCCTGCGCAGTAAAGGCAGCAGGCTGGCGTTCCAGCAGCTCTCAGAGAGGGCGTGTGAGGAGCTGAGCTGAGGTCCATCAGATGTGAACAAGCTAATTTTAATTTCCCAAGAATTCTTTCCATAAAAAACTAGAGCAGCTGCCTCATCCAAGCTTGGTGAGAAATCCTGTGAGTCAGTGTAAAGCCCTGAGCTGTCATTCTAGCTCCTCTCAGGAGAGCAGCTGTCAGTCTGTGGAGTCTGCATGAGGTTGCATGCTTGGCAGCAGCAGGCAACTACTAAGGAGATTTGTGGCGCTGCTACAGCAGATGGGTCATTTGGCCCCTGCAAGCCTCGTTGACAACTGGAATTTTAGCCCATCAGAGTTGGAATTCTACCTCTCCCTTTAGCTCCTCCTGAGCATTTCTCAGGGTATGCTGGGAAGGCGAGGTAAGTCTGAGCTTGGGGAGGATTTCCCATTGCAGTTCTCAGCGGGGAACTGCAAAATCCATGAGAAGGGCAGTGGGAAACTCAGTTCACTGTCATCACTGGTTTCAAACCCAGCCCTTAGCAAGGCTTGCTGCTGCTTTCTCATCTGAAAGAACATTACATAAGAACGGCCATACTGTGCCAGACCAATGGTCCATCTAGCCCAATATCCTGTCTTCCATCAGTGGCTGGTGTCAGGTGCTTCAGAGGGAGAACAGAACAGGCAGTTTATTGAGTGATCCATCCCCTGTTGTCCAGTCCCAGCTTCTGGGAGTCACAGGTTAGGGACACCCAGAGCATGGAGCCGCATCCCTGACCATCCTGGCTAATAGCCATTGACAGACCTATCCTCCATGAACTTACCTAGTTCTTTTTTTAACCCAGTTATTACTTTTGGCTTTCCTAATGTCCCCTGGCAATGAGTGCCACAGGTTGTCTGTGCATTGTATATTTCCTTATGTTTGTTTTAAACCTGCTGCCTATTAATTTCATTGGATGACTCTGGTTCCTGTGCTATGTGAAGGAGTAAACAACACTTCCCTATTCACTTTCTCCATGCCAGTCATGATTTTATAAACCTTTATCCTATCCCCCCTTAGTTGTCTCTTTTCCAAGCTGAACAGTCCTAATCTTTTTACCCTCTCTTCATGTGGAAGCTGTTCCATACCCCTAATAATTTCTATTGCCCTTCTCTGCACTTTTTCCAATTCTAATATATTTTTTTTTCAGATGGAGCTACCAGATCTGCACCCAGCATTCAAGATGTGGGCGTGCCATGGATTTATATAGAGGCGATATATTTTCTGTCTTGTAATCTATCCCTTTCCTAATGGTTTCTAACATTGTTAGCTTTTTTTACTTGCTGCTGCACACTGAAGAGATGTTTTCAGAGAATTATCCATGGTGACTCCAAGATCTCTTTCTTGAGTGGTAACAGCTAATTTAGATCCCATCATTTTGTATATATAGTTGGGATTAGGTTTTCCAATGTGCATTACTTTGCATTTATCAACATTGATTTTATCTGCCGTTTTGTTACCCAGTTTTGTGAGATCCCTTTGTAACTCTTGTGGCAAATGGCCGATGCTACTGTGGTGGGTCCCGTGCTTTTTCTTGGTGTGGTGGGTCAGGGCGCCGCCCCTTGCCCCTATTCTTGGGCATTGTGGGCTCTGCTAGTGCCCTGGTGGAAAAGAGAGAGGAGCGGGGAAGGGACCCAGGTCCGCTCTCCTACTCCGGGTACCAGCCCCTTCAGCTTTGCTGGCTGCTTACCCTCTCTCCCTTTGGGTAGAGTTTCCCTCAGTCCTCTGTGCTGGGGGAGTCCCTCTGCTCTGCTTGGGCAGTGTTTCCCTTCCCCTTGTCCTCTGGCTAACAGCAATACTCCTCCAAACTCTAGTCAGCTCTCCTTCTCTCTCTCTCTCTCTCTGACTGAAGGGGGAGGGGTTATTAGGTCTTGGGCGGGGCCTTAATTGGCTGCAGGTGCTCCAATTACCCGGTAGTAACCTTTCCTTAGTCCACAGGGAATAAGGCCTTGATCATTCTAGGGTTTATATACCTCCTATCTACCAAGTGCCTGCTGCTCTCTGGCCCTGTTGTATCACATTCTTCACAGTCAATCTGGACTTAATTATCTCAAGTAGTTTTGTATCATCTACAAACTTTGCTATCTCGCTGTTTACCCCTTATTCCAGATAATGTATGAATATGTTGAACATCACTGGTCCAAGTACAGAACCCTGGGGGACACCACTATTTACCTCTCTCCATTGTTAAAACTGACCATTTATTTCTACCCTTTGTTTCCTGTCTTTTAACCAATTACTGATCCATGAGACGACCTTTCCTTGTATCCCATGACTGCTTACTTTGCTTAAGAGCCTTTGGGGTGGCACCTTGTCAAAGGTTTTCTGAAAGTCCAGATACACTATATCCACTGGTCACCCTTGTCCACATGCTTGTTGACACCCTCAGAGAATTCAAATAGATTAGTGAGGCATGATTTTCCTTTAAAAAAAGCCATATTGACTTTTCCCCAACATATTGTGTTCATCTATATGTCTGATAATTCTGTTCTTTACTATAGTTTCAACCAATTTGCTTGATACTGAAGTTAGGCTTACCAGCCTGTAATTTCCAGGATCACCTCTGGAGCCTTTTTTAAGTAAGGGTACGTCTACGCTACGGGATTACTCCGAATTTACGGAATTCGATTTTTTGAAACCGATTGTATAAATTCGATTGTACGCGGCCACAGTAAGCGGATTAATTCGGCGGTGCGCGTCCATGTACTAAGACTAGCGTCGAATTCCAGAGCGTTGCACTGTGGGTAGCTATCCCATAGCTATCCCAGAGTTCCCGCAGTCCCCCCCCCCCATTGGAATTCTGGGTCGAGATCCCAATGCCTGATGGGACAAAAAATATTGTCGCGGGCGGTTCTGGGAACATCCTCCCCCTCCCTCCGTGAAAACAACGGCAGACAACCATTTCGCGCCTTTTTTCCTTGTTGAACTGAGCGGACGCCATACCTCGGCAAGGATGGATCCCGCTCAGCTCAAGTTTGCAGTCATGAACATTGTAAACACCACGCGCATTATAGTGCAGTTTATGCTCAACCAGGACCAGAAAAGCCAGGCGAGGAGGAGGCGGCTACGGCAGCGCGGCGACGAGACTGATGCGGACATGGACATGGACACAGAATTGTCTCGCGCCACGGGCCCCGGCGCTTTGGAGATCATGTTGGTAATGGGGCAGCTTCTCGCTGTGGAACGCCGATTCTGGGCCCGGGAAACAAGCACTGACTGGTGGGACCGCATAGTGCTGCAGGTGTGGGACGATTCCCAGTGGCTGCGAAACTTTCGTATGCGTAAGGGCACTTTCCTGGAACTTTGTGACTTGCTTTCCCCTGCCCTGAGGCGCCAGAACACCAAGATGAGAGCAGCCCTCACAGTTGAGAAGCGAGTGGCGATAGCCCTGTGGAAGCTTGCAACACCGGACAGCTACCGGTCAGTCGGTAATCAGTTCGGAGTGGGAAAATCTACTGTGGGGGCTGCTGTGATGCAAGTAGCCAAAGCAATCGCTGAGCTGCTGCTACCAAAGGTAGTGACACTGGGAAATGTGCAGCTCATAGTGGATGGCTTTGCTGCAATGGGATTCCCTAACTGTGGTGGGGCAATAGATGGAACCCATATCCCGATCTTGGCACTCCGGAGCACCAGGGCAGCCAGTACATAAACCGCAAGGGGTACTTTTCAATGGTGCTGCAAGCAATGGTGGATCACAAGGGACGTTTCACCAACATCAACGTGGGATGGCCGGGAAGGGTTCATGACGCTCGCGTCTTCAGGAACACTAGTCTGTTTAAACGGCAGCAAGGCATTTACTTCCCAGACCGGAAAATAACCGTTGGGGATGTTGAGATGCCTATCGTTATCCTTGGGGACCCAGCCTACCCCTTAATGCCATGGCTCATGAAGCCATACACAGGCAGCCTGGACAGTAGTCAGGAGCTGGTCAACTACAGGCTGAGCAAGTGCAGAATGGTGGTAGAATGTGCCTTTGGACGTTTAAAAGGTCGCTGGCGCTCGTTACTGACTCGCTCAGACCTCAGCCAAACCAACATCCCCATTGCTATTGCTGCTTTCTGTGTGCTCCACAATCTCTGTGAGAGTAAGGGGGAGACCTTTATGGCGGGGTGGGAGGCTGAGGCAAACCGCCTGGCCGCTGATTACGCGCAGCCAGACACCAGGGCAATTAGAAGAGCACACCGGGAAGCGGTGCACATCAGAGAAGCTCTGAAAACAAGTTTCATTGCTGGCCAGGCTCCTGTGTGAAAGTTGTGTTTGTTTGTCCCTGTTGAAAACCCGCCCCCTTGATTCACTCATTCCCTGTAAGCAACCCACCCTCCCTCCTTCGATCCCAGTTTGCTTTGAAAAAAATAAAGTCAGTATCGTTTACAAATCAAGAAGTTTTATTAACGGGTGGTCATGAACATAGGGAGAGAAATAACCAGGTAGTCCGGGTGGGGGTTGGGAGGAGGGTAGGAGTGAAGGAACAGGGCAGGAAAAACATTCAAAATAATGACAGCCTGGTGCTTGGGCTCTCGCATGGGGTGGAGTGGCAGGGGGCACGGAGCCTCCCCCCCCGCGTTCTTACACGTCGGGGTGAGGAGGTTACGGGGCTGGGGGGGGGGGGAGGGCGGTTATAGAGGGGCTGCAGCAGCACTCGGTGATCCTGCAGCTGCCGTTCCTGGAGCTCCACCAGACGCCGGAGCATGTCTGTCTGCTCACGCAGCAGCCCCAGCGTTGCATCCCACCACTTCTCGTCTCGGGCGTCCCTCCTCTCCTCACGTTCGTCCCTTCTCTCCTCCCGTTGGTCCCTCATGTTCTCCCGTTGGTCCCTCTTGTCCTCACGGTCACTGGCCTCTTTCCGGAATTTTGAGACAGTGTCCTTCCAGTCATCGAAATTAGCTCTCTCATCCCGGGTCGATTGCATTATTTCCAAGAACATGTCGTCTCGCGTGCGTCTCTTTCGCCCCCTTATCTGCGAGAGCCTTCGGGCCGGGGGCGGGAGGATTGAAAAATTTGCAGCTGCAGGATGAGGGGAAAAAAGGGAGCGAAGTATGTAAAAAGATACATTTTATAGAACAATGCTTATACTCTTTCACGGTGAACACTATTCACATTACATAGCACATGTGATTTCACTACAAGGTCGCATTTTGCATCTTATATTGAGTGCCTGCGGCTTTGGTGTTAGAGATCACAGACGCAGGGCCGGGCAACAGAATTCGGCTTGTATGCAGCCATGGTAAGCCATTGTCCTGCGGCTTCTGCATTAAATCAGCGCCCTCCTTTCCCATAGCAAGCAAAGCCCTTTACGTGCTGCGGTTTTCCTGGTACTGTGCAGCATCAGAAAACAAAATAACCCCCCCCCCCTTCAATTCTGTGGGATGATCGCTTGACCCCTCCCCCCACCACGTGGCTGGTATCAGGGAAGACCCCTGCTAGCCAAATGCGAAAACCTCAGCGACATTGTCCGCCCACTCCCCCCCGCCCGCTTGGCTAACTGCAGGGAAGGATTTCTTTTAAGCTACAGGCAAACAGCCCAGTAGGAACGGGGCCACCTCTGTCCCCTTACTTACATTACCGTATTTCAACCAGGTTACCCTGAACGATATCACTCTCCTGAGGATAACACAGCAAGATAAAGAACGGATGTTGCTTAATGCCAGCAAACACCGGGACCATACGCTGCCAAGCTTTGTCAAGCAATGATACCGGATTACTTGCTGCTAGCATGGCGCGGTCAAGTGTCCTACCATGGAGGACGGAATAAGGCTGCCCTGCCCAGAAACCTTCTGGAAACGCTTTTGGAGTACCTCCAGGAGAGTTTCATGGAGATGTCCCTGGAGGATTTCAACTCCATCCCCAGACACGTTAACAGGCTTTTCCAGTAGCTGTACTGGCCGCGAATGCATCCCAAGTCCCCAGGGCAAATTAATCATTAAAAAAAATACTTGTTTTAAACCATGTTTGATATATTTGAAAAGGTACACTCACCAGAGGTCCCTTCCAGGGGGTCTGCGATGCCGCCTTGGGAGGGTTCGGAGGGCACTTCGGTCAGGGTCAGAAACAGCTCCTGGCTGTCGGGGAGAATGGAGTGCTGTGTGCTCTCCACAAGCTCGTCCTCCTCCTCCTCCTCCTCCTCTTCCCCATCCGCAGATTCGTCATTCAACCCCTCCTTGGAGTCCACGGTCAGGGGTGGGGTAGTGGTGGCGGCCCCCCCGAGAATTGCATGCAGCTCCTCGTAGAAGCGGCATGTCTGCGGCTCTGCCCCGGACCGTCCGTTTGCCTCCTTGGTTTTCTGATAGGCCTGTCGGAGCTCCTTCACCTTAATACGGCACTGATAGGAGTCCCGATTGTGGCCTCTCTCCATCATGCCCTTGGAGATCTTGTCGAAAATTTTTGCATTCCGTCTCTTGGAACGCAGTTCTGCGAGCACGGAATCCTCTCCCCATATAGCGATCAGATCCAGTATCTCGCGTGTGGTCCATGCTGGTGCTCGTTTGCGGTTCTCGGACTGCATGGCTACCTGTGCTGTTCAGCTCTGTGTGGTCACCTGTGCTCACCAGGCTGGGCAGACAGGAAATGAAATTCAAAAGTTCGCGGGGCTTTTCCTGTCCAACTGCCCAGAGCATCCGAGTTTAGATTGCTGTCCAGAGCGGTCACAATGGTGCACTGTGGGATAGCTCCCGGAGGCCAATACCTTCGAATTCCGTCCACACTAACCCTAATTCGAACCGGCAATGTCGATTTCAGCGCTACTCCCCTCGTCGGAGAGGAGTACAGAAACCGATTTTAAGAGCACTTTAAATCGAATTAAATGGCCTCGTTGTGTGGACGGGTACAAGGTTAATTCGCTATAACGCTGATAAATTCGAACTAAAATCGTAGTGTAGACCAGGCCTAAGCAATCATGGGATAAGAGGGAAGATTCTCTCACGGATCAGTAACTGGTTAAAGATAGGGGGGAAAGGGTTGAAATAAATGGTTTTCACAATGGAGAGAGGTAAATAGTGGTGTCCCCCAGGTTCTGTCCTTGGACCAGTGATGTTCAACATATTCATACATTATCTGGAAAAAGGGGTAAATAACAAGGTAGCAAAGTTTGTAGATGATACAAAACTACTCGAGATAATTAAGTCCAGAGTTGACTGTGAAAAATGTGATACAACAGGGCCAGAGATAGTTAAGTCCAAAGCAGACTGAAGAGTTACAAAGGGATCTCTCAAAACTGGGTGAATGGGCAACAAAATGGCAGATGAAATTCAATGTTGATAAGTGCAAAGTAATGCACATTGGAAAACATAATCCCAAGTATACATACAAAATGATGGGGTCTGAATTAGCTGTTACCACTCAAGAAAGAGATCTAGGAGCCATTGTGGATAGTTCTCTGAAAACATCCACTCAATGTGCAGTGGCAGTCAAAAAAGCGAACAGAGTGTTATTATCCATTAGGAAAGGGATCGATAATAAGACAGTTAATATCATACTGCCACTATATTAATCCATGGTACTCCCATGTCTTGAATACTGCGTGCATTTCCGGTTGCCCCATCTCAAAAAGGATATATTAGAAATGGAAAAGGAACAGAGAAGGGGAAGAAAAATGATTAGGGGTATGAAACAGCTTCCGTATGAGGAGAGATCAAAAAGACCTGGACTGTTCAGCTTGGAAAAGAGACGAGTAAGGTGGGCGATAAGATAGAAGTCTACAAAATCGTGACTGGTGTGGAGAAAGTGAATAGGGAAGTGTTATTTACCTTTTTAACATAACACAAGAACCAAGGGTCACCCAAATAAATTAATAGGCAGCAGGTTTAAAACAAACAAAAGGAAGTACTTCTTCATACAACTCACAGTCAACTTGTGGAACTCATCATCAAGGGATGTTGTGACGGCCAAAACTATAAATTGGTTAAAAATGAATTAGATAAGTTCCTGGAGGATAAGGTCCATCAATGGCTAATAGGCTAGATGGTCAGGGATGCAACCCCATTCTCTGGGTGTCCCTAAGCCTCTGACTGCCAGAAGCTGGGACTGGATGACAGGATAGATCACTTGAAAATTGCCCTGTTCTGTTCTCTTGGTACTAGAATTTGTTGGTTCAGAAATCAAACCCCTTGCTGAATGAAGAAAAAGTTAAGAGGTGACTGGATCACGGTCTGTAGGTCCCAACACAGGCAGAGAATGTCTGATACCAGGCTGTCTCTTCTAGCAGACACATGCAGGACAATATCCTACAGGTCCACAATGAAATCAGGAAAGTTCAAAACAGAAATAAGTTGCCCATGTTTAATAGTGGGAGTAATTAACCATTGCAACAGATCAGCATTTAGAGTCTCCTAATCAAGACTGGGCATCTCTTGTCAAAAGATCTGCTTTAGCAGAACCTGTGGGCACATCCCCTTGCCTGTGTAATGCAGGAGGTCAGAATAGAGGTTCAGAATGGTCCCTCCTAGCCTTAAAATCTCTTATACCTTGGGATAAAGGATGTTTGAATAAATGAAGTGAAAACATACAATCAAACCTGCATTTAGGGAAAACAGAAGCAAAGGTGTACGTCCTGGTTTCACAGCTGAAAAGACAAAGTTCTAGCCCAGCTCTGTAGGATGCACACATTTTAATTAGCAATTGTGTCTTCTGCGGGCACCACAGGGCTTCCTTACACTAGAATTCCTTACACCAGCTTAGAAATTATTATGATTTCTGAGCCACTGCAACCAACATAGCCATGGATTATTGGACGTACACCTTTGCTTCTGTTTTCCCTAAATGTAGGTTTGATTGTATGTTTTCACTTCATTTATTCAAACATCCTTTATCCCAAGGTTTAAGAGATTTTAAGGCCAGGAGGGACCATTCTGAACCAGGCTATTGCCTGGTGAGCAAACAGAGATTTTTTGATAGCTGGTAGTAATAGATGGTTCCTTGACTGCACCGTGGAACATCCTCTAGAGGGCAACATTACACTTAAAACCAGCACTTCCCACTGGAGCCAAGGGGCAATATCCCTCCATTCCACAGCATTCTTGTAAGGCCTTTCCCCTGAAATGCAGAGACCTGATCACTACCCAAAACTCTTTGTTTTGTTGGTTGTTTTTTCCCCTTGCCCCCAGCCCGTGGCACTTGTGTGTGGGGTATAACACAGCCTCTCCCTCTTGGTGTTGCAGCCCTTACTGCCCTCGGTGTTCTGGTACTACATACTGGAACTCTCCTTCTATTCCTCGCTGGTCTGCACGCTGCCCTTTGATGTGAAAAGGAAGGTGAGTGGCAGCGCCATGGGGATGGGGATGGGGGCGCAAACTGGGCCGGGGCATCTGGAAGCCTGGAAGGGGTTCAGTTTGGTGAATGTGCCATGCTGCAATCTAACAAATTCGATTTGCCAATTTTACAAGTGTTAGAGCCAATGTTAGAGTGGAAGCTTTCCATTTCTACTGAGTCCAGCGTGGGATCATTAGCTTACTAACTGAATGCTAGTTTCTTTTCATGTCAGCTTTTAGTTGGAACAGTATTTCTGAAATCAGGACACTTGGTTATTCTTAACCAATCAACAGTCACCCAGTCTCACATCAATATACCGTCAACAGTTCACCCGCCAAGTGTAGATACAACCAATGTTCTAGGTGTGTACTGAATAGAGTTTTGCAAGCAATTGTCAAAGCGTAGTGTTGGGGCTTACACCAAGGAACAGTCAAATCACCAAGATTTCTTGCTACATTTACTTATGACCATCAGTTCTTTAGTACTGAACACATTTATCAACTTCCAGTATTTCTTCAAGGTGCAAGGATGGACTTGTCTTTAAGGCACTTTCAAGAGTGTGGTCCCTGCTATTTCAGTGGTTTAGTTTGCAAGGGACAGCTTTAGAACAACAAAACCAGTTCCTTAAAGTTATGGTTCAAATCTCTCTTAGGCCAATTTGCTTTGACTTATAAAGGAGGGCAGGTATATAGCATTAGTTACAATCTAAAATATGGTTAGAGATCTCACTAGAGCATGCAGACTCAGCAAGATAACTAATCTTCAGTTATTTAGATTAAAGAATAGAAGGAAAAATACAATTTTTGAAATGAAATCTCACAATTTTTTATCCTGTTAACCCTGCAATGGGGAGAGTCCTTTCCACATGACTGCTCTGGGCATCTGTCACCTTCCTTGCAGGTTCTGCCCATACCCACGTGGTGATCTCAGTTTTATGTACCCTGATTCAAGGGCTCATTGGATGGGGCTACCCTTTGATTTCTATTGGATTCTTGCCATCTGAGTGCTCAGATTCCAGCTCTCTGAGTTTCTCTGCTGCTTCCATCAGCATTCAGTAGAATGGTGTTGGCTTAGGACAGATTTCTTCAGTCCTTTCCTTATTGCAAGTTTTTTATGTTTGATTCATTTCAAGGATTGTATTTCAATATTAGCTCACATTATTTATTGGAATTTCCCATTTTAGGCTGTTTCTTATAGTAATGCAAAGTTATACCCTGGTTTATATCTTTTAACACTCCGCTTCCTTGTGCCATACAAATCATATTGCTTCTAGAGTGCCACAATTATTTATAATGAAAACCAACAAAATCTCTTATAATCTTCCAAACTTGATGGACATGCTTCACACATTCTTTGATTGTACAGATGCATTTTGTGTTTTTTAGGGTTTGCAACAGAACAAGAGACATTATCCACATAGAGAGAGATGTAGATCTGACTCCCAGGCCAAGCAAATATGCATCATTAATTTGGGATGAAAGACATATTGATGAGGCAAAACAAATGATCCATGATATATTTGATTTACAAGGCAAATAAATGTATAGTTTCATTTGGGGTGAAAACATGTGCTTTGAGTTTCTTTGGGTAACCAGCAGTTTGCCCCACTTGTTGACCTTCAGTCTCACAACAAGTTATTTCTAGTTTGGTTAACTCCCAGCTTCCCAATCCAACTCTTGACCAACTCCAAGTGTGCAGTGGGCCACTTTGCATAGGAAAGCTGGATGTTACCCTTGCATGGTAACTTTTTGGAGGCCTTTTAGCTAAGTTGGGAGGTAGAAAGAGGCTTTATCTATATGTAAATTATGGGAGATTTGTGCCTCTGTGGTTAACAATCTTCCCATGTAGCCATTTTAGTTTCTATTCCTGGGGGGTGGAACTCCTAACCAGAGTTGAGCTGTGTGTCCTTAGACAAAGGCTATGTCTACATTACAGACCTTAGAGTGGCACAACTGTAAGGTCTCCCGGGTAGCCGCTGTATGCCGACCAGAGAGAGTTCTACCATCAGCATAATTAAACCACCCAAACGAGCGGTGCTAGCTCTGTCGGCAGGAGAACGTTTCCCACCAACATAGCGCTGTCCACACCGGCACTTCCGTCGGTGAAATGTATGTCAGTAGGGGTGTTTTTTTCACACTCCTGACCAACAAAAGTTTTACCGACAAAAGTGGTAGTGTAGACATAGCCAAAATGTCTCACATGATGTTAATCATTTTCTTATTGTCTTTACTTGCTGGGTGGATCCTATTTTGTGATAACAGAAGTGGATATTTTCTAATCTTCGAGGGCCAGGAGACATTAAGTTATTAATCATTCAAGACATATCACTTGTCTCTACCTCTTGCACTTCACACTGAAGAGAATATTCTCCCTCAGACTGTGTGCGCTAGCCTGGTCCTCGGTTCTGCAGGGCTCACTCCTCACTGGTTAGACTGGGTTCCTCTTCACAACAACAGGGCTTCCCTCCCCCTGGGAAGGTGGAGAACACACGGCCAAACTTACAAAGGTGCCAGCTTCTTTAGGGTGTCCAGCCTTCGGTGTTGTGAGCTGGGAACCCCCAAAGTTGTGAATGTTTTTGTAAATTCTGCCCTTGATCTGCCATGCCACACTGGTGCTGGAGATGGGAATAGAAACAGCTGACTGCCATGCAGGCTGTATGTGTCCATGTGGCCAGGGCTCCAGGAGACATAGCGAAGGTGCTCGGCCAGGTTTATTGTCGATGACGCACGGTCCTAACGCCCCATAGGAGATACAGGCTCACTAACACGTATGCCCAGGACAATGGACCAGCTCAGTCAGCAGCAGGACTTTCTGCTGCCCCATCAGCTGGACAAATGTGCCCCTCCTATGATTTCTCTTTTATACATTGATACAAACGAGTTACCTATCTAGGGTGACCAGATAGCAAGTGTGAAAAATCGGGATGGGGTGGGGGGGGGGGGGTAATAGGCACCTATATAAGAAAAAGCCCTGACTATCAGGACTGTCCCTATAAAATTGGGACATCTGGTCACCCTATACGTATCACACTCCTGACGTGGTTAGTTACCAGCCCTACACCTGGTTCCTGCTGGCTCGAACAAAACATCCCCATTGATTATTCTGTCCTCCTGTCCTTGCCGTACCATCTCCCAGGAATGTGTTAACATGTCTGTCCAGTACCTAGTACTTAGGAGTGCCTGTGTCTTACCCACGCTCACCGTACCTCTGCCAAGTTCATGTGTGAACTTGTGAGCAAGCGTCTGCCCTATGCCAGCATGGCCTGGCTTTGGCTCCTAGCAGGGCCTGGCTTTGGCTCCTAGCATGGCCTGACTTTGGCTCCTAGCATGGCCTGACTTTGCTGACTGTGGTTCAGGCCTCAGGTCTGGCCCCAGACCCCGTGCTCCAGGCCCTCTCGCTCTACTACAGTTTGTAAGAGTTCTGTGTGTGAGAGTTTGCCCAGATCAGACCCTGTTTGCCACCATTGACTCTTTCTTCCCATTTTTCTGGTTGTGGGTCATCCAAGAGCCCTGGGTGCCTCGCCCTTTCACAGCCAGCAGGGAGTAGACAAAGTTCTCTTGGTGGCTCGGAGCTCTAGAATGTGGCCAGGTTAGAGAACTGCTGTGGGAGGGCCAGGCTGGGAGCTGCTTCGTGCCTCGTAGCAGGAGGAGATTTTATTTCTGGTCAGGAGGAGAACGTGCTCCGCCCAGGAGAGAGGGTGTCTCTTGCGTTTTAATCTCTGCTGTACATGCTCATCCCTTTTCTCATCAGGACCTTAGTCAGCAGATCGTCCACCATGCGGCTACCATCTTCCTGATCTGTTTCTCCTACTGTGCCAATTACCTCCGCATTGGGACACTGGTGATGGTGATCCATGATGCTTCAGACTGTATCCTAGAGGTGAGCACCACAGGCTATGGGAGGGGTAAATCGCTGTGCAGCCCACGAGAACCTGCGCTTGGTTTTCCAATAAATCCAGGGCAAGTCCAGTGAGTCAATTTAGAAGCTTACAGCTGTGGAGACTTGTGCTGGAGCCTGGCTAAATCCACATGTGAAATGAGCTACGTGGTCTCAGACTTGTCTCTAGTGGACATCTCTCCATACTCCAGTTCTGCACTCTTGGCGGTGTCTGCCTGCAGGTGCCTGCCTGCGGGAAAAGCAGGGTCATGGCAAGTCAGCACTGAACAGGAGGAGCTGGGTGGGCTCTGGCCTGGCACACCCCATGGTGATGCAGTCGAGTTGAAGAGCGCTGGCTGAGCTAGTGGAGCCCAGCATTGGAAAAGCAGATGCTGCAGCTCAGTAGGATGGGCCATTGGCAGAGAACTCTGGAGGCCACACACACCCAGCCTCATGCCTCACTCCTGTCTGGGCTGGGAGATCAGCCTTCACAGCCCTGTCCATCCTAGACTCCCTGCTGAGGGGGCCAACAATGGGACTTGCGTGCTGCCCCCTGCCCCTCTCCCCGTGTCTTCCCGCCATGCGGTCGCTGCTGGGGCACTCTCCCAGACTGCTCTCTTTTACTTTTCTTTTCAGCCAACCAAGATATTCAATTACATGAAGTGGAGACGAATTTGTGATGGGCTCTTCATCATCTTCTCAGCTGTTTTCCTCATCACCCGTCTGCTCATTTTCCCCTACAAGTGAGTCTGCGCTGGAGTATGGCTGTTTGAATGGGCATCCTGGGGAATCACTTCAGAGTCAGGAGCAGCCGGCCTGGCCCCAAATCCCCAGCTAAAGCCTCTGCTTCCTCCGTCCCCAGGCACCTGCCCCTCCTTAGCAGGGCTGCAGCACATGCATATGTGACCAGCCTTGCTCCAGGGGTGAGCTGGGCACACATGGCCTTGGAGGCTGGCAGACTAGAGTGATTCCCTGGCACAGGGTGAGTTACCATCTCACACAGGCCTCTGGGCGGTCATTCCCCACCCCCACTGGGCTGCTCACCTGCCACAGGTCTCCTCGTGGTCATTGCCTCAACTCTATAATCTCTCTACCCCGGCGTGTGAGCACACCTGTCTGAGACAAATTCCTTCCAAGTCTCTCCCAGACACACCCCTGTGCCTGAGTCTGTAGAAGAGCCTGAAGCATGACGCAGCCCTCCTTCCCCCATTCATCAGACTGGAGAATCAACTTCGATGTCATCATTAACTGTTCAGGCGTTGATGGGTTCAGGGGAGGGAAGCAGGTGTGAATGAAGCCTGTGGGGCTGGGAACTGGGAGATGTTGCAGCAAAGGACATGCAGAGGGAGGAGCAGAGGAGGCTCCCAGGACCCAGGAAGATGGGGAGAGAGGGAAAAGGGCATGAGGAAAGAAGGGGCAGGAACCGCGGTGGCCTGAAGGGGAGCATATCCCCCATGGAGGGGATGGAGGGCATTTCCCCATGGAGTGACAAATGTGACAGTAAGACAGCGGGCCAATAATAACTAAACATGTAGTTACTGCAGAAAGGCCAGATTCTTCCCTTGGTCTCTGTGCAGCACCCCCAGGGGGAGCACTGTTTGCATCGCGAGGGGTCTGTAGTTCTGCATGTATCCCTGGCCCCCAACCATCATTAAAGATGGAATCCAGCCACTCCCCCAGGTGCGGTGACACCCAGTGCTGGGGTATGGTTGTACTTCACTTTTCATACAGATATGGGAAAATCAGTCCAGAAAAACAGACAAACAGCTAACTTACAACTGAGGTCAGTTTTTAAAATAACCCTCTGGCTGTTCTCAGCCCCGCTGGGGAGCTCAGAGCCCATCAGACGGACACACAGAAACAATGTGTTTGTAGCTCACTCAAAGCCAGAAGTGTGATTAGGCTCCAGGCAGCACTTAAGGAGAAGCTGTGACCCAGCACAGCCTGCATGGGTTGGGACTGGCAGGCTGAGCATGGAGGATCTCAGGCCCCAGGAGAAGGGCTGAGGATAAGAGTGAAGGTACAAACAATACTGCAGGGTCAGATTGCAGCCAGTTACTTTGCCTCGTGGACAGGTCAGTCCTAATCCCGTCTCTCTCCATCTGTCACATTTACTCCTTTCCAGTGAAGCCAGATGAAGCTTTCAGCAGCTGCCAGCCAGAGCCAGGGGCAGCTGCTCACTCAGCTGCTCAGCAAAAAACTGAGAGGGGAGGAGCACTGATGATTGTCTGTAGATCAAAGGGTGTGAGCCAGTCAGCCAGCCCCTGCAGTTTGGTCTTGGAAAAAATAAGGGGAGGATGGGGCCGTGACAAAACCAGGTGTGAAGGGAAAGAGTGTCGGACCTGGATTTTAGAAGGTGGGCGGTCTAGGGAATGTGCGAATTAGGGAGCAGCAGATCCTGTGGCTGGCCCAGAGAAACTTGAGAGAAAAGCCCAAAGCCCCACAGTGCACCTGGCCAATTGTACAACGCTGTATGTGGGGATGGAGCGGAGCACGGGGCAGATTTCAAGCACCACATTCCTTCTGTGATCCCCTTATGCCCTGAGGCCTGCTCCCCCATATCCTACCCTGCCTGCATATGTCGTTGTTGCTCACCAGATGGTCAACGCCCTTTAAAGCTCTAGCCGCAGTATTTGAGTCTCCTGTGGCTGGGAGTCCTGCAGGCTGTGACTATGGCTGGTGTGAGCAACTATTTCCTTTTATTCGTCCGGCCATTTCCCAAATTCGGTTACAATCCGCTTGTGGACGGGGAAGCCATGTTTTCAGACATGTCCTCTTGCTTTGGATGCCCACTTGAGATGCACCAGCGGCCTGATTTTCAGAGATGCTGAGCACCCACAACTCCACCTGCAGTCAAAGTCCTGGTCACCTCAGGCTCCTCTAAATCCCATTCGCTGTAATGGCCCCCCCGGATGGTGAGAGCACAGCTGCACTCTGCTCACACCCCAGTGTGACCCCTGCACTGGGAGCTACGCTGGCTCGCCACCACCTGGGGATCTTCCCACCCAACTAGCTGGCGCCAGCGGCCTTGTGGCTGCTCTGTGCCACCAGATGGGTGCAAAGCAGTGGGGGTGAGGGGAGGGCTGGAGGATCTGGCCCAAAAATGCAGTCTGCCACCATGCCCCAGAGGCAGCTGCCCCTGCTGCCTTGTAGCCCTGCTGAGCACAGGCCAAGGCTTTGGCAGGCAACCCAGTAAGGACGGCATCTGAGTGAGATGTAGAACCAGCAGTGAGAGATGCAGTGCTAAGGCCTGGAGCATACCCTAGAGAGGAAGAGCTCCTGCCGCCTGTGCTCAGCAAAGGAGAGCCAAGTACAGCTCATCCCTGGGTGGGTGCTGGGGGCTGGCTCCCAAGTGTCCTTTGTAGGGACCGATGTGCACCCACGGCTAGAGCTGAACCTTGTGGGGTTGGCTTGTGATTCCTGCTAAGATCTCGCCTGTTACTCACGGGGATTCTCTCTTCTGCAGGGTGCTCTACAACACCTACTACTACTCCATGGAGCTCTACCAGCCCTTCTTCGGGTACTATTTCATGAACGCTCTCCTGATGATTCTGCAGCTGCTGCACGTCTTCTGGTCCTGTCTAATCATTCACATGGTCTACAGATTTATCCTGTGTGGCACGGTATGGATCCGCTAACAGTCTCCTGTACCCTCCCAGGATTCTCAATTATCCATCCATGGTGGATTCTGCTTCCTACTAGAATCCAAGGTCTTGTATTCCTTCCAAGAGTCCTGCCATGGGGGAGTCCCCAGTTGGTATAGAACAGGAAGAGCCAGCTGTTGTGTCTCCCTCCTGGCAGCCTCCAGTGCAGAGGGTGGGGAGGGACTAGAGTAGAAAGCTGTGCTGCAATCCCAGCGGGTGTATGGTCCCTGGGGGGAGTGTAGGGAAGCCCAGTGGCTGCTCAGACCTGTGCCTGGGACCAGAGAGAGAATCAGGGAGACAAAACCTGCCCAGCATCTCCCCAAATCCTACTGTATGGTTCTGCATGTGCTGCGCAGCCCCAAGTCACATCAGTGACATTATTAACAACACTGGTTATTTGTCATGGCAAAAAGTGTGGGACAAGTTGTGGCTTTGTCCCAGCAAAAAATGAAAAAGTCTCAGCTGTCTGGAAACCGGCAGCATTAGAGGTGGCATTTTTGTGGGTAAAAGATCTAGTATTTTTCCATTCACAGTGCTTGATTAAATAAACATTAAGTATTTATTCAAGAGCACTAACAACTACAAAGCTATGTATTTTTTAAACTTCCCTAAAGTATTAAATGATAATAATTAATATTGATATTATAATATAAACTGAGTTAGTTAAATCAAGGAGTTAACAATAATACAGCTTAAAATTAGATAACTCTAAAGAGCACAGTTCAAGGCCTACAATTGCTCAAGTTATTACATGAGCACAACCAGTAATCAAATCACAAAGTTAACGTAGCAAGATTTGTTTTGAACCTAGGTTAGTTAATACCCAGCAGTAGCTTACACTGTTGGTTTATATGCACTTGCTATTACTCTTAACAGACATGGACATGCACCTAAAAAAGGCTAGGACAGGTCTTTCCTAGCAGGTGTCCCTGCACAGATGTTCAAATGTCCTGTTAAGGAGACAACAAAAATAAAGTCACTTAGAAATAGTATCTGCTCTTTAGCTTGCTTGTCTGTGGAGCGTCAGAGTTGGTCAGGAACTGCAGTTTGGGGAAACCAGGCAATGTCTTCTGGCTCAAATACCATCATGCTAGCAGATGATGTTCTTGGATCAACTGGCTGGTCTGTGATGTCTTTGCCTCTGGTTTCCCTGGAAGGGGAAGTAGGAGTATCAGCCGTCAAGTTGTTGTCATGGTGACCTTGAGAAGAACATGCTTCTTCCTCATTTACGTGGTTTTTTTATTTGTGAAACTGAGGGTGGTATTGTCCCACAGGACTTCTCCGATCTTCTGACCAAATCAGTGGATCACAAGTCTCACCCCAACTGCATTGTCCAATTCCAATTGAGTTAGGTCAGTTTGGGCCCACTTTTGGGGTTCTTCTTCTAGGACATGATTTTTTAGTCAAGTCCACAAGTCTGTGTCCTTCCCAAATAAGCAACACTGAGGTAATAACAGGGGTGATGATTATCTTGAGATTATTCTCTTGAGATTATTTCAATCCTCTGTGTTTAGGTGAACAGCTAAGACTCTTCAGGGTTCTCTCGACCATTGGGGCCTGTTGTCTTCCTGGTCATAACTTGTGACCTCTTGTCCTTTGACTTACGAAAGTACAGCAATACAGAAGTCATTCCTTTCCCATTCGCATGTCTCCTGCTCATGCTGCCTCAAGCTGACAAGGCCCCATAAACACAATAAGAATGTGCAGAACTGTCACCACATCTGTAATACTGGGGGACGGGTTACTTCAATCCATCAAGGCTCAGAGTCAAGCTGCTTTCAATCTACTTATTAAAATCTATTAACATAAACTTATTAAAAATGTAACAATTAAAGTTCAGACACAGTGTCTACATGTCCTCTATAGTTTAAAACCCCCACCCCCACTAGACCCTGCTAAGTGTACTTGGGGCAGAGCTGTGCTGGGTCTTGCTGGTGAGGGGTCTGAATGTCAAACAGATAGAGGCCTGAGGCCAATGGAGCACCTCACTGAGGGTCACCACTAGACTGCATAACAAACTTGGATCTCGTGCAATATGCTAGCACTCCACGTCCTTTCTATTTGCATTATCGGGCTTTCTCCCTCCCAGGAGATTGCAGATTGCTTTCCCCAGACGGGTTAGATTGTGTTTCTCCAGCTCAGCGGTTTGAGTCAGGAACAGAAGGGATGATGCCATAGGACCGCACAATACGCCATCCTTATTAATGATCTGGAAGGAAATAGAAGATAATTACTGATAGTGGTAAATAATGATAAGGACAGGTCAGTCCTACTGAGTGATCTGGATCACATGGTAAACAGGCTCACTCAAATAACCTGCATTTCATATATCTAAATGCAAGGTCATACCTCTGGCAACCAAGGATGTGGGGCACACTCACAGAATGAGGGAGGGATCCTGGAAATCAGTGAACGTGACAAAGACTTGGGGGTCATGGTGGAAACCCACTGACCATGATCTCTTAGTGCAATTTGGTGGCTAAGAGAGCAAATGCTTTGGAGAGTAATCCTCTGGATGCATAAGTAGGAGAATATTTCAAAGAAGTAGGGAGGTGGTATTACCGCTCTGTACAGCACAGCACTAGTGAGCCCACTGCTGGATAATGTGGTCCCTTGCAGGTGTCCACACTTTGAAAAGGAAATTAACAAATTGGAAGGGTTCAGAAACCAGCCATGGGAATGATCTGAGGTCTGAAAACCCTGTCTTAAAGTGAGAGGATAGTTTACCCAGCAGGAGGTTAAGAGGTGGCTGAGAGTGTCCAAGAAACTGAATATTCATTTCAGGTGCAGGTCCAAAAATATATTTTAAAAAAATCATCTCGTCTTGACTCAAAATGAAAATGTTTCAAATTTTCCACAAAACAAAACATCAAAAATGTTTCATTTTGGGCCGACTGAAACGTTTAGGTCGACCCCAACTAAATGATTTGTTTCAATGTTGAGGTTTTTAAAAATATCTTTATATGCTTTTTAAAACAAAATTGAGGGATATACTGAAACAAAATATCTCTCCAAAACAAAAAGTCTAAATGTTTCATTTTGGAAATGCCCAAACAAACCATTTTGACATTTCCCTTTTTTTTTTTTACTAAAGTGATTCACCAACAAAATCAACCCGAATTCATAGATTGTTATGGTTGACCCGAATTGGCATTTTTCGGGGGGGAGAGGGAAGAAAAAGTATTCACACAATTTTTTGTCTGCAGCTCTAGAGATGACTTGATCGCAGTCTGTCAGTACCTGCAGGGGGGTGGAATTTTCTGATACTAGAAAGATCTATACTGTAGCAGACAAAGACACAATAAACTGGAAACTGAAGCTAGACAAATTGAGACTAGGAATGAGGTGCAGATTTTTAACAGTGAGGGTAACTAATCATCGGAACAACTTACCTAGGATGTGGCGGATTCTCCATCATTTGAAGTCTTGGGCGTCTCTTTCTAAAAGATTTGCTCTAGTTCAAGCAGAAGCTACAGATCTGATTCAGGAATCACTTTGCGACATTGTGGCCAGTGTTGTGCAGGGGTCAGACTGGATGATTGAAAGGGATTGTAATGGATTTGGCTATGAACCTGCCCACTGTGCATTTAATTCCTTACAGTTACAGTCACCAGAAATGCAGTGCTCTCCATTGTAAAGTCACCATGGGCCGAGTTACCACCCGGTGAGATAGGAGACACCACAGTTCTTCTTCGAGCGGCTGCAGATGTGCATTCCAGTCAGCTGCACGCAAGCCCAGCGCACTGATGCTGTAGAATTTTGCTTAGCAGTACCACAGGGGCGGCGCTCCCATAGCCTTTGCCATGGCTGTATCTCCAACCTCCCTCAGTTCCTTCTCACTGCCCTTAGCTCGAATTGAAGCATTTTGTGTGGCATTTTCCTCACACAGTTTCCTATCTCAGTCCTCTGAGATTTTGCTGTAAATAGTTGACAGTTAGTAGTAATATCCGTACTGTTAGTTGGAAATAGTTCGTTAGGGTAAGTAGTTGCCCTGGAGGGATGTGCTCACTGGGGTTCAAGCACTGTCCATCGCGTGGGGTGGCTATTCCCAATCGTGATCCCACACATGGTGTTTATTGTGCCTAGGAGAAGGGCTCATTGAAGAGAGATGCTCCATCTGCAGTCTCTTAAGACAAGAATGCAGGTGGTGGCAAGGGACTGGAGACTCTTGCAGCACCTTATGGAACAGGGCATGAGACCACATCAGCAATGGGGACCTCCACAAAACATCCTGCCCCTCAGACAACTTGGGAACCTCAGTGAGCCAGTGTTCCTCAGCCAGACTCTGCTGCCAACCAAGGTGGAGGAGAGATCACTTTCCTCCCTTGGGTTTCCACTCCAGAGCTCGGGGAGAGTCTTCCTCCTTTGCCAGGAGGTGTGCAGACTGGCTCTGGGATTATTTTGGTACATGAGGTAGATCTGGCCATGTACCTACTCTCCAGTGCCAAGGCAGCATCAGGTCGGTGCTGTACCATCGACTCCAATATCTGTGGGACACCTATTGAGTCCAGTACCAACAACATCGGCACCAGCTGTTTCCATGCCATTAGCGTGCCAGGCAGAATCAGACTTCTTTTGCCTCCCTGTTCCTGATTTCCCAGTTAGTCAGGAGCATTCAGCTGCCAGGTCCTCGTCAGTACAGACGGTGCTGCCTGGAGCGATTGTTGATGTGTCCCAATTGTCGGCACCAGCTTCAGCACCACCTAACACTCAGAGTGCACAGCCAAAGTCGGCCTTCTGATCGGTACCCAGGACTCCATCGGTACCAATAACGACTGTGGTGCAGGCCACATCTTCAGGATCAGTACCAACCCCGGCGCCATCCCATGTGGGAGTGTGATGCCCCTGCCTAGCCTCAGGGTGCCGATTTCCTTGGCCACGATGCTGATGCAGTCAGCGTTTGGGTTCTGGACGAGGCTGGGCACTTGTTCATTCCACCTGGGGTAGCTCCCCCTGTTACCTTCTGAAGACTCTGAGGGTTCATTGGGATCAAGCCTGGAGACATCCTCCCCTTCTCCCTCACCATCCAGACACTGTCCTTGGAGATGGTTGAGACCTCCTATGCACCACAATCGGTACCAGGATTGGCACAGTCCTCACAGCAGAGACCAGCATTCTTGGCCCAGTTCCTATTGGCCAGCAATGCCATATCCCTATCCTCCGTGGGATGTTTCATGTTTGGTAACGTTCCAACCCTCGACCCACTCCAGGGCCAAGTCACCCAACCAACCTGTGATACCACCTGCTCGGCCACCTACATTACAGACTCACATGGAGGCTGCTTATTCAGAGCAGGTTCAGACTGAGCCACTTATACAGGGATCTGTACTGCAGCAGGAGAGTCCAGTGGCTCCACTTCCATCTTCATCCTAATCCCCCGATGACTCCATGGTACTGGAATGTTCCTCTCCAGTGCCTGAAGATTTTAAGGCACATCAGGAGCTTCTCAGACGAATGGCTTCAGCCTCGGTATTCAGGCTGAGTTTGTGCACCGTCTAGTAGACATTCTTCAGTCCTCGGCCCTGGGGAGGGTCACTCGCCCTACAAATGAAGCACTGTTAGAACCTGCCCGAACTTCATGGAAGACCCCAGGTTCCTTGCTGTCTCCAGCAAATTATACAGACCAGTGTTATTACATTCCTATGCAGGGGTTCAAGTGCTTTTATTCGCATCCTGCTCTTAACTCTCTTGTAACAGCAGCTAATGAGAGGTCGCGATGAAGGAGATACAAATCCACACCCTGGGACAAAGAGGCTAAGTGGCTGGATCTCATAGGAAGAAAAATCTACTCGACTTTGCCCTTTCAAATGCACATTGCAAATCAGCATGCACTGCTGTCCAAATATGATTTGTAGCTGATGAGGAAGATCTGGTCTTTTAGATGTTATTAAAGATGGAAATAGCTCCTTCTGGGAGAAGAGAAAAGGCAATCTGAGCCAGACTGGAGCTGCTGCTGTTAAAGTCCGATCCTGTTTTCTTTAAGACAAACACACACCAAAGGGGAGAGAAAGGACCAGCAAAGACAGAGAATGCAGCTTCTGTCTCTAGAGATGACTCTTACTTGCAAACTCCCTGCTGGAGAAACACAGGCCCAGCCCATGGTGAGACCTGGCAAACTTGTACCAGCATTGGGATGTCTACAGCAGTGCTTTTAGCTGCCTCACTGGGCATGGTCTGACAGCAGTGCTGCAAAAGAGAAAATCTTGGCTGGCTACACCAGGCTTTTATTAGACAGAAACGGAAAGGAGAGAGTGCGAGAGTGAAGAGGAGAAGAAAGGTGGGGTGGGGGAATGACACACAAGGGAGGCGATGGGAACAGGAACCCACATCTCCCATCCCAGCTGTTTAGGAGCTAGCGGAAGCCAGAGGAGGTGGCGAGAGGTGAGCACGTCTCTCAGGATCAGGGCGCCGAAGATAGAATAGTCCCCCGTGGATTCCGGGGCCCCAGGAGATGGTGAGGTGGCAGCCATGATGGTGAACTCGCTCCTTTTAATCCATCTGGTGTCTCGCAGACATTTTGATCCTTCCCCTGAAGTCTCTTTCTAAGGGCCCCAAAAGGGGGGATGGCCGGAACAGCTCATTCCCTCGTTATTTTGTCCACCAATTAGGCCTAATCTCTGACATACGGATTTTGGTCCATCAATTTCTGGCATCATTCTCCTTTGTATACCAGTCACAGTCTTACCTCAGTCCTTGGATGGTACCCCAGACCTTTTTGTTTGGACTATTTCAGTGTCAGTCTCCCTTCATGCCTCTTTCTAAACAATTTTATGTAACAGGCTGAGCTGGAATTTTGTTACCTTGTATAACTTACAGTCCAGGTCCTTCACAACAGAGCTTGGCTTAAGCCCTGAAGCATGAGGTTTAATATCTCTTCCAAAATGTTTATCATTGACTCTGATAACTTGAGAATGTTCCCAAGGCAGTGACACCTAGTGGATAGAGCACTGGACTGGGACTGTTCCTGGCTTTGCCACTGGCCTGCTGCAAGTCACTTCCCTGCTTCTTGACTCAGTTTCCCTATCTGTATAATGGGGATAATGATATTGACCTGCTTTGAGATTGACAGTTGAAAAGTGCTTGGTAAGAGCTGGGTGGTGGTGTTGTTATTATCCATATAAACTTCCGGCCCTTTTCTGACTCTTGCTCGGTTTCTGCCGTGAGTGATATGCTGAGCTACGAGTGTCACAGCTGGGTGGAGAAGTATGCCCTGGGTTCAGTGTTTAAGTTCCCACCTTTCCATTTCGTTGCTTGCCTTGCTGCCTTGTCCTGATCTACCTTCTCCAGACCAGTCATTGTTTAATAGACTTTTATCATGTGTCTCTCATTCATCTCCTGTCTTGGGCTGCTGGGCAAGGGGTTGGAGAAAAGGCATTTCTTTAGGGGTTGTGAAACTGCTGAGAAGCTTCTACATATTTTGTGTTCAACTTAATGAAACTGGTGAATGCCAACGGTGATTTAAATCAGCTCCCGCTGAGTGCTGTCTGGCTCCTCCCCCCCATACCCACAATCCATTTCACCCTCCACCCAACCACTCCCATTGCAGCATGGATTTAACAGACTGTGCAGAGCAGGGATTCTAGCTAGGATGGTCCCCGAGGCCACTCACAGCAGGGCAACCCAAGCAAAACCACAGGTCAGCACAAGTCAGCCCCCTCAGGGAGTGGAGCACAGCTGTGAGTGTTTGGAAGGTAAATCCTCCCCCACCCAGGAACTTAAACTTTGTCTACACTGGTACTTTGTCAGCAAAACTTTTGTCGTTCAGGAGTGTTAAAAAAACATCCCCCCCCGAACAACAAAAATTTCACCAACGAAAAGCACCAGTGTGAACAGCGCATTGTCGGCAGGAGCGCTCTCCCGCCGACAAAGCTGCTGCCACTCATGGGAGGTGAAAGTTTTTTGTTGGCAGAAGAGCTTTCTCCTGCCAACAAACAGCAGCTACACTGCGTGGCTTTTAGCAGCACGGCTGTAGCGGAACAGCCGTGTCACAAAAAGCTGCGTAGTGTAGACAAAGCCTTAATGCGCTCCTTTGACCTCAGGCTGCTTCGTGACCATACAGCAATTCCTGGCATCGACCGGGATTGTCCCTGGGTCGCCCCTCGAGTCAGACAGAGGGACAGTCAGAGCCCAGTTCAAGGAGAGATGCTCCTACGGTCACCCTAGGAGGACACATGGGATAGGATTTGCTAAAGCCCACAGACAGAAATGGCAACTGGAATCCAGGGGCAGCAGAATTGGGGTGGCAGGAGGCTAGCATCTCCACAATGGAAATATTGGGTTGGCTGCACCCCAGGTAAACTCACACCCCCGGGGGAGGGTGGAGGCGAGAGTGGGACCCAGAAGAACTGGAGCAGCTGCCACAGGGCCTTGGATCAGGCCAGGGAGCAGGGAGCGAGACCCAGGGGGCTGGAACAGGCCCAGGAGCAGGTAGGAACCCCCAGAACCCTCCTTCCCAGCCTGGAGCTGGCTGCCTCCCCGCAGCCTCTGAGTCTCAGTACCTGCCCACACTCCCCCTCCTATCCCTCCGCTCCCCTCCCCCTGCAGGAACCCATCCAATGGCTCAGACACTAATGTTTCTTCTGCAGCCTTCACTCTATGTATTGCCTCTGATTTAAAATATCTCTCTCCTGCAGATGGAAAGGGACTTGAGAAGTGACACAGAAGAAAGTGACATGGCTGAAGAGGAGAGAGAACAAATGAGGGAGAAAGAGAAAAATGGGACCATGCATTTCAGCAACATCACAAACAACAATTGCATCCGGAATAGCGGGGTCCAGCAGCTAAACAGCAGAGCCCATCTCAGCAACGGCCATGCCAAAGACAGATAGCCTGGGCCAGGCCTGCTGACTGATCCATCTATACCGAACACAGCCTAGCGTCCTTAGGAATTGTCTTACTCATTGTGTAGACCAGGAGGGAAGCCATTTTAATTTCATAGCTGAATTCCTGCTTCTGATAACAGAATTGTGTGTTATCACTTAATATGTAAAGGATGCTTCTGCTCTTTTCGCCAATAGAAGCTTTGCACAGGTTGTAGCCTTGAAGGGAATAAAGAGGGGGATCAAACTGGCTTGGCTTTAGCAATACTGTAGGTGTTGTTAACTATCTTGAACAATACTCTAAGCAGCTGATAAATGTTTAGCAATTGTAACTTACAATGTCATCTGCCTAGCAGCATTTGACAGGAGTCTGCTAGCTCTGTCCAGCACTTTAGTGAAGATCCGGGCATGTGGCTATTAGTGATTAAGGCTAGCAGATAAATTCCAGTGTCTTTAGATTATATGTGCCTGTTCGGGCAGATAGTATGCTCCACCAAGCTGAGCATCAGTGAAAGTCAGGGAGATTTCCTCCACACACAAAGTGATTAACTGCTGGAGAAATGTGGGAGTGTCCAACACAATCAGTTTGTTGTTGATGGGACGGACCTCAGTCCTTCCCATAGACTAGGTGAGGTTCTCTGCTGTGCTCAGCCATCAGAAAAGGTTGTTAGATGATGGGGAGGGGAGCTCAGTGCTTGGGTTAGGTCCTGGGTAGTTTCTGCCTAGATCACAGGTTGGAAGAGTCGGACAATTCATGCAGCTGTTTACCAGCTGTCAATATTTATCCTTTAAACCAGTTTCTCTAGCGAACACGGTGTTAAAAGGGAAAGGGGGCAGGAGACATGGACAGTCTAGGTGACAGTGCTGCACCAAAGGTGTTTGTGATTTCACCTCCCCGTGAATGGTGCAGGGGGATCTCTGCAGAGTTGGCTTTTGGTAAGCAGGGAATTGCTGTCCTGCTTTCTCCCTCCAGGGAAAGGGGATCCAGAGAGAAACTGCTGAACCTCATGGCATGATGTTTTAATCGAGAGCTGTAGTTCAGGACTCTACCTAGACTCCTCAGTAATATACAAAATTGAAGCATTAGTCCATGAAGTCATGACGCAGCTCTGATTTCTGTTTGTTTTATACTTCACATGAGCCTCTTTGCACGTCATGTGCTGTATATTCTTAGCCTGGATACAATAAAATCATTTCAAAAGAGCTCAATTAGCACGAATTGAATCTCCATCATGTCAATATATGTTTGAAATACAAAGCCACAAAAGCATGGAGCTTGGTCTAATGGTGGCATGAACAGCTGTGCTCCCAGCTTCAGTCCTAGGAGAACCAGGGCGATATCCCCCTGGACCAGGTGCTGAATTGAAAAGTGAAATTGGACAGAGTAAGGCCCTGAATTTATGTTTAGTTTTAAGCATGTGCTTATGTGCTTTCTGGGATGGGGATGTAAAAGAGCATGTTGGAGCAGGCTTGGGATGGTTCTCAGAAACACACTCAGCTCACCGGAAGGGGTTGGCTGGAGAGATGGCGGTGATCTGAGTCCATTTGTTTGGGGTTGGTTTGTTTTCTTCAGATTAAAAAGTTACTCTGTGGTTCCAGAAGGAAAAACTTTGTCTAACATGGGGGCATTCAAGGGACAGCAGAACACTGTTGGGAACCAATGAGCCCAGACGCTGATAACAGGATTTGAATTCATTTGTGCTACTGGAGATAATTGTCCCTGAATGTTGGGACTAAGTTTGAAGTTCAAATTAAATGTACTGTAAACAGTTGTCTGTCTGCTAACCACAGTGCGAAATCGTCCCATGTGTCTGCGAGTGACAAGTGCTGGGTTTGGGAGGGAAGGTTGCAGTTCAAGTTCACTTTGCATTGCTAAGTGTCAAAGTTCTCTATAAATAACTTTTGCAAGGTTCGGTTGTCTAAGCTCGTTCCCATCTGTTCAGCGAAAGCAGGAGGTGGCATTGTCACCTCCACCTCAGATTAGCAGAGGTTTCATTTGGAGATTTATTTTTTAAAAATGTTTTAATGATCAGATCACTGCCTCTCCCGCTGTGTGTCCAAAGTAGGGAGGGGGTGGGGGCAGGCTGTGTTCTCTGTCCCTGACGGGTTTCCTGGGGCAAGGGGAGGAGCCACCTGAAGGGTTACACCTACAGGGGAGCAGTGGGTGGCTGTATCTGCGCTCTGGGGGTACATTACACAGCAGCTGGGAGGTTCATTATTGGGGGAGTCATTTTTATATTACTTTTGTCAGTAGCTGTGGTGCACTAATCATGCAAGAAGGGCAGCTGCTACTTAGTATTGAGGGGAACATTTCTAGAAGAAAGTAGTTCCTGCTTTCGGCAATGAAACAGTTACAATGTGTCAAACTGGTTTATGACAACACAAACAGGAGACCCTTGGGTCTAAAAGAGGGGTCGGCAACCTTTCAGAAGTGGTGTGCCGAGTCTTCATTTATTCACTCTAATTTAAGGTTTCGCGTGCCAGTAATACATTTTAACGTTTTTAGAAGGTCTCTTTCTATAAGTCTATAACATGTAACTAAACTATTGTTGTATGTAAAGTAAATAAGGTTTTTAAAATGTTTAAGAATCTTCATTTAAAATTAAATTAAAATGCAGAGCCCCCCGGACCAGTGGCCAGGACCCAGCCAGTGTGAGTGCCACTGAAAATCAGCTCGCGTGCCGCCTTCGGCACGCGTGCCATAGGTTGTCTACCCCTGGTCTAAAATATCAGACATTTCAATCAGCACTAAGGATTATTATTATTTTATTATTTATTTGTATTACTGGAGCAGCTGCTGGCCTTACTGATTTTTAAAATAATTAAATAAAATACATAATCAGTTACATAAATAAGTAAAAATGACTATTTCAACTGTTATGTCCTGTTATAACGTGCCAGTGGTAGTGCATATTATGCATCACTGCTACGAACGTTTCAAGAAATAATGTAAAAATAAAAACAATCTTGTTGCCCCTTTTGACCCAAGCAGTTAATCAAAGTGTAGGGCCCTGTGCATGCTCCCGAGGGAAGCAGAAATGGATGGAGTCTGGTATTTTCTTTGATGCCATCTTGTTTATTTACAAGGAATGTGCAAAGTGCTGTTCTCCGAATGCAGGAGGAACCAAGAACAAACAGCAGTTTCTTACTTTCAGCCCCAAGCCTCTTTAGCCAGCAGCCCCAAAGCAAAAGGGGGCAAAAGGGGCAGCGATGTTAAAGCACTGCTGCTTTAACATGGTCTGTGTACAGGCCGGTACCAGCAGCCACTTCTTACCGGTACGCCGTACCGGCCCACTTTCACCTCTGGTTCTTACACACACACACACACATAAAACAATACTCAGCCAAATGCCCTTCGCCCACTCCTGGGTGGGCTCAGAACCCATTTTGGCTTAGATGAGGGGCCTGTGATTAACTTATCCCGACAGTTACGTTAATTAAAGGGTGTGTTCACACCCAATCTCAGAGGTTTGTGATCCAAGTAGTGACCAGGACCTCTCACTTTAACAATAAAAAAAAATTAAACTTAAAAACCCAAAACAAACAGAAACAAAATACACCCCCCCCCCCCCCAACAACAAGCACCATGAAATGAAGTGTGAAATAAAAATGATGGAATTCCAAAATGAGAATTTCTCAAAACAGAAATGTTTCTGAATTTTCCTTCTGCAGGAAATTTAGAAAATATTTGGATTTATTCTAAATTGGACCAAAACCAATTTTTGAAATATCTAAATTTTCCATGGACTCAACATTTGTGTTTTGACCAGTTCACTTGGGAGTCTCAGTCCAGCACCAATGCCCATTCCCAGGGAGTAACTGCCTCAAGAATCGACTTTAACCAGAGCCAGGGCAGAGCGTGATCTCTCCTGCTGCTCACTCAGCTCCCTCCAAAAACAGCAACCAATGCTGCAGCAGTTTTTCACACTACAGCCCTGCTCACGCTCTAAGGAAAAGAACGGGAGACTGTGTAACAGGGAACAGAGCCGTCAGCAACTCCCACCAGGGCAATGACATAAAAACCCTTCTTTCTCTGGCATCTCAGGCCCCAGCCACATTGAGCCCATGTCTTCACTACAGCAGCACAGTATAAGGCCTAGCAAGTCTTGAACCTGGGCCTACAGCACTGCAGCTACCCATCAGCAGGCAAACTAGCTTCAACCGACTGTAGACAGCCCATGGTAAGTCCCACCTCAAGGGGTCTGACAGGCAGCAGCCTCATGGCTCCTAATTGGCTCCCTGCCCTATATAAACCCAAAGGGTGGGCCAGGAAGTTTCTACTTCTAGGCAACAGTGTGGCTTGTTTGTAACTGTCATGACCATTCATGCTCCCTGCTCTTGAACTCCTGGCTTGGACCTCACCTGACCTGGACCCTGAAACCTGATCCTTGGTATTAATCCTAGCCTGGAACATGCTAGTGTAAAAGTCACCAAGTAATTTCCCTTCCCTGAAAACCCCCTATGGCAGTCCGTATTAGTGGCCATTTAAAAAAAAGCAAAAGCCTCACATACACAAAACCCTGAACTTTTCAACTGTCTTTTCTCTCCTGCCTTAAAGCAAAAAATACTAGCTCCAAACCAGTTTTCACTAACCAAATAATAAAAGCACAGGGTCTAGAACCACCAATCAAGTGTTAACACGGCCAGGGTTTCTATCTAAATATGTATAAAAAAATCTGTAAAATTTATGTAAGTCAGAGTCTTTGTACCAAAGTACAAACTCTCCTTTCTTCTGCAAAATAAAGCAATTCTTCCTTATCTCTGTCTGGCTGTTTTTAGCTCTCAGCTAGGCGGACCTGATGTTTCGGTAACACTAGGAACTCTTCTGCTACTCAGCCTCAGCTTTGATCCTGCCCTGACACTTGGTCCCAACTGCCCTTGGCAGGATCCTGACACACAGCTAGGGTGCTGCTGCTGTAGTAAAGATGCTTCCTACAGTGACAGGGGTAGCTCATCCAGCACTCCTAGAGGTGGTAGCTAGGTTGATGGAAGAATTCTTCCATGCACACTGGGGTTTAGGTTAACCTAACTACAGAGCTCAGACTGCAAAATTTTCCTCAACCACAAGTGACGTAGCTAGGTCAAACTAATTTTTAAGTTTAGCCCAGGCCTAAGTGTGATGGTTCTTGGGGTGCCCAGGACTGTGTCCCCTTGTTATCCCCAGCCTCCAGCGAGAGGGAGACTTGTTTGTATTTTGCTGGGCATCTGACACCTCCAGTCTGTTAGCCCAGAGGAGATTGTTTGGGTGGTTATGTCAGCCCTTCCTTTGCCGTGTAGGCTAATAATACACGCACCCAATCCCTTGCCCCTTCGAAGTGTTCCCCTGTAGTATTCAGCCCCTTACCCACTGAATGCTCGCAGAATTACCAGGCCAATTGTCCCCAAAGAGACTTGTAAGTAGGAATTTAGCGTCCTGAGTGAGCAAGCAGTTTTGTGTCCATTACTGGGGGGTGTTTTAGGTGATATGAGTTAGGATATTATAGAGTAATGATAATGTATTTACTTTTTCATATTGGTACAGTACATAGACAATAAAAGCTAGTGTATAATTCTTTTAGGTGCCGCATTTATTTTCACACAATTCTTTAATATCCTTATAGTATCCTGCTATATAGCCTTTAAGTAAACTCATTGATAAGTACTGAAAAAATTATGGACTGAAAATAATCATAACATAAATATGGATACTGCAATGACTTAATAGCCTGAAACATATTCAGAAAGACACAAAATTGCATCAAAAAAGTGATACTGGTGGTTTTCCATCACCCCCCAGTGAGACTGTGGCTAGACTAGACAGCCACCTCTCTCAATGACACATCGGAGACTAAAAGTAAACAAAGAATGAATTTACTGGGCAGGTGGATTATCCAGCAATTGAATTACTACCAGAGCATCTGACTCTGTATAAGCAGAAGCCACCCTTTCTCTGGTCTGTATATGAGGGAGACAGCCATGTTGGGGGGGCGGGGGGGGGGTTGTAAGATTCCTTTCTACCTTTTGCATTGTGATTTTATTTTTCGAAGAAGAGTATTGATTGTTGTTTGCTTCCTGGTACAATATTATGGTTGGCTTCTACCCGATCATTTCTCCTGCTGAATCCTGCAAAGCAAATTGTGATTATGCCTCTTTAAAGGGAAGGATTATAGCAGCAGGGCTTTGTATAAGGCCAATAAGGATAGTATCATTCAGTGGGGGAAGCTATGTTGTGACAGCTGATAAGAGGCAGGATGCCCCCTCACACCTAAGTGTGGAGACAGAAGAAAGTATCTGACTGTGTTGATTGTGAAATCGGAGTATGCTGTGCTTCAGTGTGTGACAATGCCGATGCCATAGTTACAATGGCTAGATGGACATATCACCAAGGTGATCGCCCCGGCCTCGTGGAGAAGGGTGTCAGGAAAAAGACTGGCTGAGTTACAGCTCAGAATGCTACACGCACAGGTCTCAGTGGACTTGCTTCTTTGCCAGTGCATAGCTCACCCACAGCCCCAGTCCAGCTCTGCACCCAGTGCAGATTTCCCCATTGGGCTCTTCACCGGGCTGCAGTCAATGGCCTGGATTTTTACCTGTCTGGACACAACTGAAAATTGTCCCTACCCAAAATGAGAGCGAGGCCTTTTAGAAAGAAAAGCCAGGGTGTGTTCCCTGATGTGTGAGTGCACCTCGCTGACCAGGTAATGGAGTGTTATCCCAGCGAGTCGGAGGGAGGCTCCGTATTCTGTTCTCTGTAATAAGGGTTGAATCAGGCTAGAGCAGCAACAAATAAGGGCCGGTCCCAGTCGCAGGAACATGCAGCTGAAGGAGGGAGCAGGGCGTGTTTTACCCTCCCAAGTGCTGACTAAAAAGGCCTGTTTCATTTGTGCAGCGTTTTCTTTCTTTGTTTCTGCTGGGCCTTGCCCCGGCTGCAAATCGCCAGCAGCCCAGCGCGTCTGCAATGTTCTTCTCTGAACAATTCCTGCTCAGCATGGAAGTCCCTCTGCCCCCCCTCCCCATTTTTGCAAACAGGGCAGGTGGCTCCTCCCAGCGGGGTAATTGTTACCCCCGGTACCCCTCCCTGTGCCAGGGCTTTGCCCTCTGCACCCTCTAGCAGCACCCCCCCCCCGGGCTCAACCCCCCCCCCCCCCCCCCCCCCCAGCCCCCCCCCCCCCCCCCCCCCCCCTGCCCCCCCCCCCCCACCCCCCCCTTCTTCTCTCCCCCCCCACCGCAGCAGGCCGCCCCAGATGTCTCCACCCTTTGACGCGTTGGGACGCACACGCCCCGCCCCCCCCCCCCCCCCCCCCCCGGCCCTTTCCCCCCCCCCCCCCCAGCTCAGACCCTGCCCACCCACCCCCTCTTAACCTTTTTAATCCCCAGCAAGGGCAGCAGCTTCAGTAGCTGTTACTGAGCATGCTCAGTAGGAGCCAAGCCACACTCAGCACCCTGCCCCCCGCTCCCCTGCCAGGGTCCTAGTGCCGGAGAGCCTGCTCCGGCCGAGGTCACTGTCCCCGTGATCCTGGGCTCCAGCTGGACGCTGCTGGGCCTGATCCTGCGTGCCGCCCCATTTTTGCGCCCGCAGCAGCTCTGCAATCTGGGAGGCTGCCCCGCTCCCCCTGCCCTAGTTACGGCCCTGCAAATATCCAACCTTGACCTCCCCCACTGCAACTTGAGACCATTGCTCCTTGTTCTGTCATCTGCCACCACAGAGAACAGTCTAGATCCATCCTCTTTGGAACCCCCCTTCAGGTAGTTGAAAGCAGCTATCAAATCCCCCCTCACTCTTCTCTTCTGCAGACTAAACAATCCCAGTTCCCTCAGTCTCTCCTCAGAAGTCATGTGCTCCAGCCCCCTAATCATTTTTATTGCCCTCCGCTAGACTCTTTCCAATTTTTCCACATCCTTCTTGTAGTGTGGGGCCCAAAACTGGACACAGTACTCCAGGTGAGGCCTCACCAATGTCGAATAGAGGGGAATGATCACGTCCCTCGATCTGCTGGCAATGCCCCTACTTATACAGCCCAAAATGCCGTTAGCCTTCTTGGCAACAAGGGCACACTGTCGACTCATATCCAGCTTCTCATCCACCGTAACCCCTAGGTCCTTTTCTGCAGAACTGCTGCCTAGCCACTCGGTCCCTAGTCTGTAACAGTGAATGGGATTCTTCCGTCCTAAGTGCAGGACTCTGCACTTGTCCTTGTTGAACCTCATCAGGTTTCTTTTGGCCCAATCCTCTA
>QXTE01000233.1:1744859-1776176 GCA_003942145.1 Platysternon megacephalum
ATCACGTCCCTCGATCTGCTGGCAATGCCCCTACTTATACAGCCCAAAATGCCGTTAGCCTTCTTGGCAACAAGGGCACACTGTTGACTCATATCCAGCTTCTCGTCCACCGTAACCCCTAGGTCCTTTTCTGCAGAACTGCTGCCTAGCCACTCGGTCCCTAGTCTGTAACAGTGCATGGGATTCTTCCGTCCTAAGTGCAGGACTCTGCACTTGTCCTTGTTGAACCTCATCAGATTTCTTTTGGCCCAATCCTCTAATTTGTCTAGGTCCCTCTGTATCCTATCCCTACCCTCCAGCGTATGTACCACTCCTCCCAGTTTAGTTTCATCTGCAACCTTGCTGAGGGTACAGTCCACGCCATCCTCCAGATCTTTAATAAAGACATTGAACAAAACTGGACCCAGGACCGATCCTTGGGGCACTCCGCTTGATACCGGCTGCCAACTAGACATGGAGCCATNGCTCCAGCCCCCTAATCATTTTTATTGCCCTCCGCTAGACTCTTTCCAATTTTTCCACATCCTTCTTGTAGTGTGGGGCCCAAAACTGGACACAGTACTCCAGGTGAGGCCTCACCAATGTCGAATAGAGGGGAACGATCACGTCCCTCGATCTGCTGGCAATGCCCCTACTTATACAGCCCAAAATGCCGTTAGCCTTCTTGGCAACAAGGGCACACTGTTGACTCATATCCAGCTTCTCGTCCACCGTAACCCCTAGGTCCTTTTCTGCAGAACTGCTGCCTAGCCACTCGGTCCCTAGTCTGTAACAGTGCATGGGATTCTTCCGTCCTAAGTGCAGGACTCTGCACTTGTCCTTGTTGAACCTCATCAGGTTTCTTTTGGCCCAATCCTCTAATTTGTCTAGGTCCCTCTGTATCCTATCCCTACCCTCCAGCGTATCTACCACTCCTCCCAGTTTAGTGTCATCTGCAAATTTGCTGAGAGTGCAGTCCACGCCATCCTCCAGATCATTAATGAAGATATTGAACAAAACCGGCCCCAGGACCGACCCTTGGGGCACTCCGCTTGAAACCGGCTGCCAACTAGACATGGAGCCGTTGATCACTACCCGTTGAGCCCGACGATCTAGCCAGCTTTCTATCCACCTTATAGTCCATTCATCCAGCCCATACTTCTTTAACTTGCCGGCAAGAATACTGTGGGAGACCGTATCAAAAGCTTTGCTAAAGTCAAGGAATAACACATCCACTGCTTTCCCCTCATCCACAGAGCCAGTTATTTTGTCATAGAAGGCAATTAGGTTAGTCAGGCATGACTTGCCCTTGGTGAATCCATGCTGACTGTTCCTGATCACTTTCCTCTCCTCTAAGTGCTTCAGAATTGATTCCTTGAGGACCTGCTCCATGATTTTTCCAGGGACTGAGGTGAGGCTGACTGGCCTGAAGTTCCCCGGATCCTCCTTCTTCCCTTTTTTAAAGATGGGCACTACATTAGCCTTTTTCCAGTCATCCGGGACCTCCCCCAATCGCCATGAGTTTTCAAAGATAATGGCCAATGGCTCTGCAATCACATCCGCCAACTCCTTTAGCACCCTCGGATGCAGCGCATCCGGCCCCATGGACTTGTGCTCGTCCAGTTTTTCTAAATAGTCCCGAACCACTTCTTTCTCCACAGAGGGCTGGTCACCTTCTCCCCATACTGTGCTGCCCAGTGCAGCAGTCTGGGAGCTGACCTTGTTCNCCGGCCCCATGGACTTGTGCTCATCCAGTTTTTCTAAATAGTCCTGAACCACTTCTTTCTCCACAGAGGGCTGGTCACCTCCTCCCCATGCTGTGCTGCCCAGTGCAGCAGTGTGGGAGCTGACCTTGTTCGTGAAGACCAAGGCAAAAAAAGCATTGAGTACATTAGCTTTTTCCACATCCTCTGTCACTAGGTTGCCTCCCTCATTCAGTAAGGGGCCCACACTTTCCTTGTTCTTCACCTTCTTCTTGTTGCTAACATACCTGAAGAAACCCTTCTTGTTACTCTTAACATCTCATCTCTTTGGGGGGAGGGATAGCTCAGTGGTTTGAGCATTGGCCTACTAAACCCCGGGTTGTGGGGTTAATCCTTGAGGGGGCCATTTAGGGATCTGGGGCAAAAATCTGTCTGGGGATTCATCCTGCTTTGAGCAGGGGGTTAGACTAGATGACCTCCAGAGGTCCCTTCCAACCCTGATATTCTATGATTCTTGCTAGCTGCAACTCCAAGTGTTATTTGGCCTTCCTGATTTCACTCCTGCATGCCTGAGCAATATTTTTATACTCCTCCCTGGTCATTTGTCCAATCTTCCACTTCTTGTACCAGGATTACCAGCAGTACCAGGATTACAATGGCACTGTGGTGCCAGGCCCACACTCCAGGAGCCCACACTCCAGGAGCCACGCCCCTACTCCACCTCTTCCCCCAAGGCCCTGCCCACCACTCACTTCTCTCCACCCCCTTCCAACACTGCTGCTCACCTGTAAGGCAGGAAAAAATGGTACTTTTAAAAGTGATGGGGCCGTGGCTCCCTGATGCCCCCTGTTCCAGTGCCCCTGTTGCCAGGTGTCTGGTTTTTGACTGGAAATTCTGGTGCTGACCAGACAGTAGGAGGGTGGGAAGAGCAGCTGCTGCTGCCTGGAGAGAGAGAGAGAACTGGTTCCCAAGGCCCAGGGTCTGGCAGAGAGAGGTAAGTAGCGGCTCCGTGCTGCCCCAGGGGGATCCTGTCCGCCCTCCCCACCCTGCTGTGCTTGGCCCCTGTCTTGCTCCAGGGATCCCGGCTAGCCCAGCCCTGGGGTCTCTTCCGCTCCACCCCCCAGCTCGTAGATGAAGGGGGGAAACTTCGGCGCTGTGAGAAGAGACATGACTTTTCCATTGTTGTTATTGTAAGTTGTGCATTTTATCTTCTGTGCAGATATTGAAATCTCAAGGATTCTAATTCTAATACTGCTGTGGTATATATACAATATATAGCTTTGTTTTATAATGTTACTATCATTTAAAGTTTGTTACCATGTCCAGAAGTCTTTGATTTTTGGATGCCAAAGAAATTAAACACTACTCTTATTTATCATTACTTAGTAATAAATGTAATTAAGGCCTGGCTTTAGAAAGTGCCATGCACCAGTGGTCAAAAATTGTAGGGATTATGAAGGACCAAACTCATTTATGGGGAAAAGTTTTGTGCGTGATTGACGTTATCTGATTAAAATATGACTCAGTGTTGCAACCACTATTATATATCTGCATCAAATCTTGTACAAGATGTGGCATGTAAGATATCTATGAAAAGGTTATGATTTTCTGGTTATGATTATGCTATCTGTATGCATGTATCATTTTTGTATTAGAAGTTATAAGTATTGACTCTATACCTGAATTTCAAATGTTTGCTCCTGGGTAACGCCCACAAGGTAATCAGCCAGCACATCTTGGAGGGACTATTCAAATGGAGTGGCCATTCAGTAGAACATTTAACTGACAATAGACCATGGGAGACGCCCATCTACACTTAATGGAATTTCCTGCTGTGACTAGGCGAAATGCATGGACATGGGACTTGCCCATGTAACTCCAAACTCCATCTTGTTGCTGTAATTTTCCACAGTAAGAACAATGGGATGCCCTCCACATGGCAGAAGCTATAAAAGGCCCTGGAAACGTCTCCATTTTGCCTCTGTCTTGCCCAAACCTCTGGACTATGGACTATACTAACGGGAGCATTCTAACCAAGGGACTGATATCCTTCCGATGATTTGGAAGCAACCAGGGATTTATCAAGCCAGCAGTTTATTCCATCACTGCTACAAGCCTGTACTGTATGTATTTGATTCCTTTAACCAATTTTAACTCTCACCTTTCTTTCTCTTTCTTTCTTTTCTTTTCTTTTTATGAATAAACCTTTAGATTTTAGATACTAAAGGATTGGCATCAGCATGATTTTTGGGTAAGATCTGTTATATATTGACCTGAGTGTGTGGCTGGTCCTTTGGGATCAGAAGAACCTTTTAGTTGATGAGACTGGTTGTAAAGAACCATTCAACTTTAAATCCAGTGTTTTCAGTGGTAATACAAGGACTGGAATGCCCAAGGAAACTGCTTTTATGACTTCTTGTTAGCCAGTGTGGTGAAACAGAAGTTTACTTTTGTTGTTGGTTTGGTATATCTTATGGAAGAATAACCACTAGTTTTGAGTTGTTTGCCCCATTTCTCAGCAGTTTGTCCTGAGTTTGGCATTCTCAGTTGTGACCCACTGAGGCATGGTTACAGTGGCATAGTCTGGCTAGAATCCACAGAACCAGGTCAATTAAGCTTTGGATCGGAACCCCATGCTATTCAAAATTTGAAATTTAATATTGAGAGTTTAAAAGGTTAAAGATCAGTGACCATGAGCCAGAAGGCATCAGCAGAAGCAATGAAACTGCAAGCTCTGAGCGAATGCCTGTATTTTGAACATGAACAGAAAATGGCTGAAATAAAGAAAGAAGTTGCTGAAAGAGAGGAAGAAGCCCATGCAAGGCACATGGAACGACTGGCCGCTGAGGAGAGGGTTGCCAGACTTAAGCTCCAAATCAAAAAAGCAATGGAAGAACAGCAGAAACTGTATTATCCTGAAAGTCCAGTTTATAACAATGTTGGAATGTTGTTTGACTCTAAGCAGTTGTCTGTGTTTAACCAGTTTTGCTATGACCAGGGAGAGGGTGTCTCTAACCTGGGGAAGGTGGAAAATAACTCTTTGTCTGTAAATGAAGTTTCTGAATGTCTGTCTAGTATCTCAGAAGTAAATCTGGAATTAGATAAAGCACAGAGAGAACTCATTAATCAGGAAAATGTTTCTCTACAGCAGATTAAAGTTGATGGTCAGGTTGAAGCCCTAATTGAGGAAGAAAGGGGTAAACTTTTTATGGGTGATGGATTGTTGGCAAATAAAGTTTGTGAAAGTAAATGGAGACATGATTTGCTTAGAGAAGCTCAGTATAATGTGGAGTTTATCTGTTGGGAGTGGCAACTTGCCTGTTAAGGAAGCTGTCCCAGTTTTCAGGTATGTGTCTGAAATCAGCCATGGGTGCTGTGACAAAGGAAAGGATGACTCCAATTGTTTGTCTGTTTTGAATAGCAGCAGCATGCCTGCTGAGGAAAAGTTTCTCTCCAGTTCTTTGTCTGTGGAGCAGACAGAAAGTGCTTCTGTTTATGCTACTTGAAAATTTATCAGTTGTCCCAGAGGTGACTCTGGATTTAAGTGAAACCCAGAAAGAGTCTGTTGTTGCTCAGGAAAATGTTCCTTTAGAGCAAGCTCTAAGTGAAGAGGATAAGGGCAGAATTTCTGTGAAAGATGGGTTGTTGCTTAGGCCCCATCTACACTGGCAAGTTTGTGCGCAGTAAAGCAGCTCTGAGCGCTGTAACTCCCGAGGTTACACACCGCCAAGCTACTTAGTGAGCAGAAACTGTGCAGATGCAGCGCTCTAAAAAACCCACCCCGAGAGGTGTAGCGCTTCCTGCGCCGGGGCTACAGCGCTGCGGTGCCAGTGTAGACACAGTGGTGATTACAGCGCTGCCATTGGCCTCCGGGAGGTATCCCACAATGCCTGTTCTGACCTCTCTGGCCATCGGTTTGAACTCTACTGCCCTGCCCTCAGGTGACCAACTGTCAGCCCCACCCTGTACATTCCTTTGCAAATTTGAAAGTCCCCTTCATGTTTGCTAGGTAATGCGTGCAGGGGTCTCAGCGCATCTTTCCAGGTGGCCATGCCTGCTCCACGCACCAGGCGATCCCCCACTTGGAGCAACGTCGAGCTACTGGACCTCATCAGCATTTGGGGAGAGGAGGCTGTTCAGTCCCAGCTGCGCTCCAGCCGTTGGAATTATGATACCTACGGACAGATTTCTAGATGCATGATAGAAAGGGGCCATGACTGGGACACACTGCAGTGTAGGGTAAAAGTGAAGGAGCTGCGGCACGCCTACCACAAGGTGCGCAAACCGCTGCTCCCACAAGCTGCTGGTTCTACAAAGAGCTGGACATGATACTTGGTGGCGACCCCACCTGTACTGCGAAGGACCCTGTGGATACTTTGTTGGCTTGTGTGCCTGTTGAAAGTGGACTGAGCCAGGAGGAGGCAATCTTGGACAAAGAGGGGGACCCAGAGAATAGAATATCAGGGTTGGAAGGGACCTCAGGAGGTATCTAGTCCAACCCCCTGCTCAAAGCAGGACCAATCCCCAGACAGATTTTTGCCCCAGATCCCTAAATGGCCCCCTTAAGGATTGACCCCACAACCCGGGGTTTAGCAGGCCAATGCTCAAACCACTGAGCTATCCGGAGGCCAGAGATGCATGTAGTCAGGAGTTCTTTTCTACCCTGGAGAGGTCTAGCCAGTCACAGCAGTCGGAGCTTGGCAAAGCACAAACAGGAGAGGAGGCCCCTGGTAAGTGGATCTGATTTTGGGAGTTGCTGAAGCGAGTTGTTGGGGGCAGGAGGGTTGCAAAAAGCAGGTTTGTCTCCCACCTCATGCCTAGCCTGAGCAGCGGAACAGGCTATTGATACACTCCCTCACTTCATGGGAATCTCCCTCAGTGATCGCCAAGAAACTCTCATGGAGATACTGGGCAATCTGCTGCCGGAGGTTCCTCCCGTGCCGCTTTGCCGTGATGGGTGGGGGAACCATTGCTGCACGCAGGCTAGCCACATAGGTGCCAGGGCAGAAGCCGTAGGCTTGGAGAAGACCCTCCCTTTATTCCCTGCTCACCCTCAGCAGCAAGATATCTTCCATAATGATCACCTCCTGTGGAAAGTGTGGGGACAGGAATGATTATCAGGCCCACCCTACACTGCTGGCTCTCCCCAAGTGCCCAAGGGCCACATGCCCAGAGTACAGCAGGGTCCGGGAACAGTTATTTACCCTGTAAATGGCAGGGCGGCTCTCATTCTCGTGTCCTTGCGCCGCAGGGCTAGGGCGAGCTCATCACACAGTCCCATGAATGTGGCTTTCCTCATGCGAATGTTCTGCAGCCACTGCTCGTCATCCCAGACATGCATCACGATGTGATCCCACCACTCAGTGCTTGTTTCCTGAGCCCAAAAGCGACGTTCCACTATGGTCAGCACCTCCGTGAATGCCACAAGCAATCTCATGTCGTAGCTACTACACATGGCGAGATCAACGTCACACTCTTCTTGCCTTTGTAGTTTAAGGAATAATTCCACTGCCACTCATGACGTGTTGGTCAGTGCAAGCAGCATACTGGTCAACAACTCGGGATCCATTCCTGCAGCCCGATAGAGGCAGGGCAGGGCGTGCAGTACACAAACTGTTGAAAGATGGTGCCAAATGTGGACGGAAGCACAGAGATTGCTGGGATGCGAATGAATGCATCACGGGGCATTGGGACAGGACTCAGGATGCCCCTGTAACGAAGCTGCCTTTGGCAGGACACAACTGAGAGTATCAATTTAGGACAAATTTCTTAGAGCAGGGTAGTCACAGCCCAAGGCTGGGTATCCTTTATTATTAAGGCACACCAAACCAGCCAAACAGAGAGGATTTCAGTTTTACCCCACTGGCTAACCAGAAGTCATACAAGCAATTCCCTTAGACACTCCAGTTTCCCAGTTTCACCACCAGCACCGCTCCTTATTGGGATGAATGGTTATGAAAACCAATACCCCAGTAAAAGAAAAAGGTGCTCCCAATCCCAAAGGACCAAGCCCCAGACCCAGGTCAATATACAAGTCAGATCTTACCCACAAATCACGCTGTTGCCAATCCTTTAGAATAAAATCTAAAGGTTTATTCATAAAAAGAAAGAAATATAGATGAGAGTTAAAATTGGTTAAATGGAATCAATTACATACAGTAATGGCAAAATTCTTGGTTCAGGCTTGTAGCAGTGATGGAATAAACTGCAGGTTCAAATCAAGTCTCTGGAGTACATCCACGCAATACTCCAGATGTGGCCTCACCAGTGCCAAATAGAGGGGAATAATTACTTCCCTCGATATGCTGGCAATGCTCCTACTAATACAACCCAATATGCCGTTGGCCTTCTTGGCAACAAGGGCACACTGCTGACTCATATCCAGCTTCTCGTCCACTGTAATCCTCAGGTTCTTTTCTGCAGAACTGCTGCTTAGCCAGTCGGCCTCCAGCCTGTAGATTCTTCCTTCTAAGTGCAGGACTCTGCACTTGTCCTTGTTGAACCTCATCAGATTCCTTTTGGCCCAATCCTCCAATTTGTCTAGGTCACTCTGGACCCTATCCCTACCTTCCAGCATATCTACCTCTCCCCACAGCTTAGTGTCATCTGCAAACTTGCTGAGGGTGCAATTCATCCCATCATCCAGATCATTAATAAAGATGTTGAACAAAACCAGGCCCAGGACCGACCCCTGGGGCACTCCGCTTGGTAGCGGCTGCCAACTAGACATCGAGCCATTGATCACTACCCGTTAAGCCCGACAATCTAGACTGTTAGACTCTCGAGGGAGTCACCCCCCCTTGTTTTGGAACTGTGATGAGGTAATGCTCACCTGACTCTGAAGGGGGGGGCAAAGCCAAGAGAGAAGAAAGGACATGATAAAAGGGAGAGACATTTGCCATGCTCTTCCTCTCTCTTCCACCTACATCTACAGACACCAAGCGACTGAAGTGCTGATCAAAGGGGAGAGCCTGGCTGAAGAGCAACCAGCCAGCCTGCGGTGAGAAGCATCTAAGTTTATAAGGGCACTGAAAGTGTTAAGATCAGCTTAGAATGTGTTTTGCTTTTATTTCACTTGACCAAATCTGACTTGTTATGCTTTGACTTATAATCACTTAAAATCTTTATAGTTAATAAATTTGTTTGTTTATTCTACCTGAAGCAGTGCATTTGGTTTGAAGTGTGTCAGAGGCTCCCCTTGGGATAACAAGCCTGGTACATATCAATGTCTTTGTTAAATTGACAAACTCATATAAGCTTGCAGCGTCCAGCAGGCATAACTGGACACTGCAAGATGGAGGTTCCTAGGGTAGGGTCTGGAATTGGAGATATCACAGCAGAGCAGGGTAAGGTCAGCTCCCAGAGTCAAGGATTGGAGTTACCTAGCAGATCCCTGGTCCAGATAACACCAGAGGGGAACGTCACAGTATGGAACAGCTTCCATCTGAGGAGAGATTAAAAAGACTGAGACTGTTTAGCTTAGAGAAGAGATGACTAAGGTGGGGGGAGGGAGGGAGAAGGATAAGATGGAAGTCTACAAAATCATGAATGGTGTGGAGAAGAAGAATAGGAAAGTGTTATTTACCTCTTCACATAACACAAGAACCAGGGTCACCCACTGAGATTTAATATGCAGCAGGTTAAAAACAAACATAAGGAAGTATTTCTTCACCCAACGCACAGTTAACCTTTGGAACTTTCCCCAGGGGATGTTGTGAAGGCCAAAAGTATTAACTGGGTTCAAAGAAGAATGAGATGAGTTCATGGAGGACAGGTCCATCAATGGCTATTAGCCAGAGATGGTCAGGGACGCACCCCCATGCTCTAGGTGTCTCTAAACCTCTGATTGTGTCACTTGATAATTACCCAGTTCTAGTCATTCCTCCTGAAGTATCTGGCACCAGTCACTGTCAGGATACTGGGCTAGATAGACCATTGTTCTGACTCATTATGGCCGTTCTTATAATTTGGTCTTTCTAACAGCGTCACTTCCTGCAAGGGTGTGGAAACTTGGCAGTGCAGTGGTGTTTAATGGTCCAAGTGACAGGAACACATCTCTGAGGGCTATTGTTAGAACCTTCAGGCAGGGAACCTGGGAGCATGGGGGGGGGGGGCCTCCGGGCCGCTGACACCTTCACATTACCATAGGAGGACTCTGAGGCTGGGCTCAGCAGGACTGGAGTGGCAGTCCCTCACAGCCTGATTGGCTGACACCAGTCTATAAACCAGGAAGCCATGAATGGGAGCTGTCAGAGCGACAACACAGATTGCCTGCCCGTCCGTCTCAGCACCAGACCTGCTTGCCATAGACCATAGACTCTGGCTTTTGATACTGGTTTGTCCTCAGCTTCATTATTCAATTGCTGTCTGTAACCTGGTGCCTGACCCCAATCTCCTGGTAACCTGACCCTGCCTGCTGCCCAACACTAGGTTCTTCCCTCTGGCCCGTCTTGGACGCTGACCGCCTGGTACTTAACTTGGCCTGACTCCTACTCTGACCACTAGGTATGACAGCCCTTTTCCCAGTCATGACATATATTCTGCAATTCTGTTCCCCAGCAGCCTTGGGTAGCATCTCACAGAGAGCTCTAGAACATCTGTGTCTTGTGCCAAAAGTCCAGCATTTAGTAGCACCCTTTTTCTGTGGTGTTGATGGCATGTAAGATCATTTTAGTGTCAGCCTCCTCGTGGGAGCTGCAAAAAAATTCCACTGAACAGTGCAAGGCAGCAGCTGCATTCTGTCATGTGACAGTGAAATTCTTGGAGCAATTCTTCACCTGCTGAAGAATTTTTTCTGCAAGATATGCAGTTAACTTGTTCTTTGTGTGAGTATGAGACCATACCTTCTTTATTGGGACTTTGGAGGTGTACGTGGAGTCAATGATTTTAGACTGGACAGGTGCAATACCATGGACAGAGACAACTCCAACTCGTGCCTGCGGATAAGGGAGGGCGGGGGGTGGGGGTGTCAGAATAGCATGCTCAGTCCATGTGAGTATGCTCAGTACAAGCCAAGCAGCAAATCTGAGGGGATGGGGGGAGTTTGACCATGCATGTCCCTCCCTGTGCATCACCTGTGACCATGGAGTCTCCTTTTTTGGCAATATTTTTAATCGATTCCTCTGCATGTGTCAAACATGAGGTAGACTTTGTAATAGGTCCAGCATTTTCTCTGTAGTCTCATAATGAAGTGTTCAGCCAAATCTCAGCAGGTGGTTTGTCATGAGCTTGTACCTCAGCCATACCATCTATGATTGCTATGCTGACAGGCCTCGTTGTCAGTGGGTGCTGGCTTAGGAAGACCATGAAAAATGTGCATTAGTTTGCTTTTTGCCCAACATGTATCCATTGTTCCATCACATTCAAACATCGAGTGTGGTACCATGGAGAACTTGTCCGGTTCTCAGCATGATGCTGATCTACTTGAGCATTTGGGAAAGGGCATGATGAGAAGACAAGCAATGACCTGGTTGCAGTTATCTCTGTAATATTCCCTGGCATCTCCACACTGATTTTCTTTGCCTTCAAGCACAGCTTTAGTCTGTTTTTCTAGATTGGAGCCCACAGACTGATGGAGCCTAGATAATTAATTGGGGTTTGAAGGCTTCATACAAGTCATGATCTGAAGTATCTGTTTGACTGACATCTTTAGCTATCTCATCACTGAAGACTGCTTTCATCATGATATTAACTAGTTCTGGTCCATCAGACGTGAATGGGTTGCCCATGCAAATAAGCTTATCCTGTAGCTTTAAAATTGCCCCTTCTTGGCATTTAACAGCCCCTAATGAATGGTGCTTGGTGACTTCTGAGAAAGTCATCCCAGCCATATTTAATGTTTCGTTCAAAATTTGATGGAGTTCTGGGGTTGTCCGTTTTTTATTTGACAGCTGGGAAAGAGCATTTAGATGCTGTTATGCCCACCAACCTCCCAACAGCTTTCATTGCTGTTTTCATGTTCTAGGGCGTCACCTGAACCAAGAACTCAGAGAGGAACTGGTGACCTTTTAACAACCCTATTTCCTTTTTTGAAATTCCTCCCATATGTCAGCAAGGTCCCAGGCAATCAGTGCAGAATAGTTGGTTAAATCTAAAGCAGAAATGTATTTCACAAAGTCCTGGAATCTTCAACTTTTTCCTGTTGCTCAATGTACTTCCTCTCCAACCTTGCCAAATTCAAGTTAGCGGTTCACTTCTTATAGTGTATAAGGTGCCCCTGAGCTTTGTGTCGAACCAGGTCCTCCATGGTGGTATTCTCCAAAGATTCAGCTACTCATCAGTACTTTGTCTCCCCATTGATGCCTAAAAATGATCAAGAACCAAAGTAAAAAACAAGGATTTTGTAATAAATTACTTTGGGACTGTAATTAAGTACGTTAGGTAGCTATGGGCATACCATTTGTGGATGGATTCCAGTGATTTCTGGCTGGATGTCTTAACCAGTGACTCATTGCGACTCTTTTGGCATGATAAACAAAGCTGATTCTCAGTACCACTGAACTACTTCTTTTTGCGGATGATGGCAAAGCAGCTTGAAGCATTCCTTCAATTTATAGTAATCTTAACATTAAAAATGAACCGGGCCTCCTCTTCTGAGCATTAGCTGATAACACAGCCCTGTCAGTCGAGGGCCACAGTTTAACTTTGTGAGGGCTGCATATCTGACATGCCTGTGTTAAAATTGATTTTTCAATGTTTTTTTGACTAGCTATATCTGCCTAATTGTTCTAAGTTTGTCCTGGTTGGTAACAGTGTGTTCATGAGAGACAGAGCTTTCAATTAACACCCAACTTGACCCATTTCTGATGACGCTGCAATTATGATCCTGTAGATTGCTACAAATCAGATGACACATCCCTTCCCTCTCTCATTAACCTGCCCCTGGAATTACACTGATTCCAGACTCAACTGGGTAGCTTGGAGGTGCCAAGCTCACCCGATTAACCCTTGCCTTCCCAGTTTGGAATCTTATGTCTTTCTTCCTAAGCCTCACTCCAGACTGTATGGAGCTGCTGTAAGGTAGTAGAGACTCTGACAAAGACAAAGGTGTCTTCAGTTAGATTTGTGGGTTGTCTTTTGAGCCTGAGATGTTTAGATGCACCTCCTAGTGGTTTCACAGGTGGTGTCGGAGAGAGGGCTTTGGAGTCTTCAATCATGGGACGTTGTTCCGGGAAGAAGGATTGCTAGGAAGAGATGGGATCCACCTAACAAAGAGAGGGAAGAACATCTTTGCAGGCAGGCTTGCTAACCTAATAGGGCTTTAAACTAGGTTCGCCGGGGGATGGTGACCTAAGCCCAGAGCTAAGTGAGGAAGTGGGATACCAGGAGGAAACACAAGGAGGAGGGTACAAAATGGGAAGCCTCCTGATTCATACTGAGAAAGTAGGGCAATTGGCTAGTTATCTTAGGTGCATGTACACGAACGCAAGAAGCCTGGGAAACAAGCAGGAAGAATTGGAAGTCCTGGCACAATCAAGGAACTATGATGTGATTGGAATAACAGAAACTTGGTGGGGCAGTTCACATGACTGGAGCACTGTCATGGATGGGTATAAACTGTTCAGGAAGGACAGGTACGAAAGGAAAGGTGGAGGAGTTGCATTGTATGTGTAACCCTTCTGCCAGGCCGAGTTGATAGCAGCAAGGGCCGGGTCCAGTGCATAGGGGTCCCCTCCCAAAACGTAACGTGAAACCAGCTCGAGCCCCCACCCAGTGACCTGGGAAAATCTTACACACAACCCCTGGGCGCCTCGAAGAGGCAATGCTTCCCCTCTCGCAAGCACAGAGCCTCGGTGTAGCAGCAAATGTTTAATAACATGAGGTAAACGACATCAGCATTAAATTGGGAAAACACCACAACTAGAGTTCATAGACCAAACCATGAGCGAAGACCCACCCCAGCAAATTGAGCCGTGTCCTTTCCCTTTGGTTCTTGAATCCAGCAACCCAAGAATCCCCCAAAGTCCCCAAAGTCCAACGCCCCAAGAGTCTCTTGAGTCCAGCAACCCAAGAATCCCCCAAAGTCCCCAAAATCCAACACCCCAAAAGTCTCTTTCCCTGGTCAGCGCAGCCCCAGAGTTCAAAGGTTGTTACTCACACCCCCCAGCCTGGGTGGAAGGGGGGGGGGAGAAAGGGGCACGCAGGGTGTTAAGGGGCACCTTACATGGTCCAAGGCTGACTGCCTGCCTGACTCTCCGTGGGGTTCCGCTGCAGCCTTCACCACGAGCCGCTCCACCTCCACCAGCCGTCCGTGAGCTGCTCCTGCCGTCCCACGAACTGCTCCGCTCTACCAGCCGCTCCACTCCACTCTGCTCCTCCAGCCGTCCCCGCAAACTGCTCTGCTCCGCTCGCCGTCCCGTGAGCTGCTCCACCTGTGCCCACAAAACGGGTCAGCTCCGCTCGCCGTCATGTGAGCTGCTCTAGCCATCTCTGTAAAATGGCTCAGCTCGCCACTCCATGGGCCGCTCCAACCGTCTCACCAACTGCTCCGCTCTAACAGCCGCTGCACCAGCCGTCCTGCAAACTGCTCCGTTCACCGCTTAGCACGATAGCTTCAGGCTCCCCCACTAGTTAACACAGCACTCAGTGATCTTAGCTCTCTAGTGATTTCAGCTTATAGTAGGGATGCCCCAGTGCTGGTGCACTATCAGCTCTTTAGTGATTTCAGCTCAGCAGCCTGTAATTAGACTCCTAATAGAAACAAGGTTAATGCTGACCTTCAACACTGGAGCACCAGGTACAGATACCTGCCTCCAACCTCTCTCACTTCACTGGGTTTTGGAACCCATGTCCCTTGTCTAGTGAGTGTCCCTTAGGTGATGGTGAGACCCTCTGTCATAACACAGTTTCATTGTCCTGATTCACATAATCAGGGTAACGCAGGGTAACAACACTTTATTCCTCCTGCCCCAATAACAGAGAGACTGGGGATCCCACAGCCACCAAAGTGACCATTTTGGGCTGCCGGGGCTCACACTAGGCGGGGTGGGTGTGCCTATGCAAATGAGATCAGCCCCTGAAGTTCTTTTCCACACTCCCCATAATTCACCACCAGATGTCAGGGTAGAGCTCATCCTGACTCTGCTTACATATGTAAGAGAGCAGTATGACTGCTCAGAGCTCCAGTATGAAACTGGAGAAAAGTCTGTTGAGAGTCTTTGGGTTAAGCTTAGAGGTGAGAGCAACAAGGGTGATGTCGTGGTGGGCATGTGCTATAGACCACCGTATCAGGAGGATGAGGTAGACGAGGCTTTTTTCGGACAACTAACAGAAGTTTCCAGATCACAGGCCCTGGTTCTAATGGGGAACTTCAATCACCCTGACATCTGCTGGGAGAACAATACAGCAATGCACAGACAATCCAGGAAGTTTTTGGAGAGTGTTGGGGACAACTTCCTGGTGCAAGTGCTGGAGGAACCTACTAGGGGCCGTGCTCCTCTTGAACTGCTGCTCACAAACAGGAAAGAATTGGTAGGAGAAGTAGAAGTGGGTGGCAACCTAGGCAGCAGTGACCATGAGATGGTTGAGTTCAAGATCCTGACAAAAGGAAGAAAAGAGAGTAGGAAAAATATGGACCCTGGGCTTCAGAAAAGCAGACTCCCTTAGGGAACTGATGGGCAGGATCCCCTGAGAGCCTAATAAGAGGGAAAAAGGAGTCCAGGAGAGCTGGCTGTATTTTAAAGAAGCCTTATTGAGGGCACAGGAACAAACCATCCCGATGTGCAGAAAGAATAACAAATATGGCAGGCGACCAGCTTGGCTTAACAATTAAATCTTCAGTGAGTTTAAACTCAAAAAGGAAGCTTACAAGAAGTGGAAATTTGGACAGATGATTAGGGAGGAGTATAAAAATATTGCTAGAGCATGAAGGGGTGTAATCAGGAAGGCCAAGGCACAACTGGAGTTGCAGCTAGTAAGGGATGTGAAGGGTAACAAGAAGGGTTTCTACAGGTATGTTAGCAACAAGAAGAAGGTCAGGGAAAGTGTGGGACCCTTACTGACTGGGAGAGGCAACCTAGTGACAGATGATGTGAAAAAAGCTGAAGTACTCAATGCTTTTTTTGCCTCAGTCTTCACAGACAAGGTCAGCTCCCAGACTGCTGCACTGGGCAACACAGTACGGGGAGGAGGTGAGCAGCCCTCTGTGGAGAAAGAAGTGGTTCGGGACTATTTAGAAAAGCTGGACATGCACAAGTCCATGGGTCCAGATCTAATGCATCCAAGGGTGCTGAGGGAGTTGGCTGATGTGATTGCAGGGCCATTATCTTTGAAAATTCATGGCAATTGGGGGAGGTCCCGGATGATTGGAAAACGGCAAATATAGTGCCCATATTTAAAAAAGGGAAGAGAGACAACCCAGGGAACTACAGACCGGTCAGCCTCACTTCAGTCCCCAGCAAAATCATGGAGCAGGTCCTCAATGGATTCACGAAGGGCAAGTCATGCCTGAACAGCCTGATTGCTTTCTATGCTGAGATAACTGGCTCTGTGGATATGGGGAAAGTGGTGGATGTGATATATCTTCACTTTAGCAAAGCGTTTGATACAGTCTCCCACAGTATTCTTGCCAGCAAGTTAAAGAAGTATGGATTGGATGAATGGACTATAAGGTGGATAGAAAGCTGGCTAGATTTTCGGGCTCAACGGGTAGTGATCAACGGCTCGATGTCTAGTTGGCAGCCGGTATCAAGCAGAGTGCTCCAGGGGTCGGTCCTGGGGCTGGTTTTGTTCAACATCTTTATTAATAAGTTGGATGATGGGATGAATTGCACCCTCAGCAAGTGTGCGGATGACACTAAGCTGTGGGGAGAGGTAGATACGCTCGAGGGTAGGGATAGGATCCAAAGTGACCTAGACAAATAGGAGGATTGGGCCAAAAGAAATCTGATGAGGTTCAACAAGGACAAGTGCAGAGGCCTGCACTTAGGAAGGAAGAATCCCATGCACCGCTACAGGCGGGGGGCCAACTGGCTAAGCAGCAGTTCTGCAGAAAAGGACCTGGGGATTACAGTGGACGAGAAGCTGGATATGAGTCAACAGTGTGCCCTTGTTGCCAAGAAGGCCAACGGCATATTGGGCTGCATTAGAAGGAGCATTGCCAGCAGATCGAGGGAAGTGATTATTCCCCTCTATTCGGCACTGGTGAGGCCACATTTGAAGTATTGTGTCCAGTTTTGGGGCCCCTACTACAGAAGGGATGTGGACAAATTGGAGAGAGTCCCGCAGAGGGCAACGAAAATGATTAGGGGGTTGGGGCACATGACTTACGAGGAGAGGCTGAGGGAACTGGGGTCATTTAGTCTGCAGAAGAGAAGAGTGAGGGGGGATTTGATAGCAGCCTTCAACTACCTGAAGGGGGGTTCCAAAGAGGATGGAGCTCGGCTGTTCTCAGTCATAGCAGATGACAGAACAAGGAACAATGGTCTCAAGTTGCAGAGGGGGAGGTCTAGGCTGGATATTAGGAAACACTATTTCACTAGGAGGGTGGTGAAGCACTGGGATGGGTTACCTAGGGAGGTGGTGGAATCTCAATCCTTAGGGGTTTTTAAGGCCCGGCTTGACAACGCCCTGGCTGGGATGATTTAGTTGGGAATTGGTCCTGCTTTGAGCAGGGGATTGGACTAGATGACCTCCTGAGGTCTCTTCCAACCCTAATGTTCTATGATTCTATGCAAGTCCTCCTCCCTGTTCACAGGCAAAATCTTTGCTCCTGGCAATGGGATTCAGGCTCTCCACTACCCCCTGGTGTGCATGTTCCCCACCCCACCCTGGGCTGGTCCAGGAGCTGTGGCTGACTGGTATCTTGCTTTGAGATGGTGTCAAAAACTCATTGTCCTTTGTTTTCTTTACTATTGATATATTTACTCTCTGGATTATCAAAGGTAATAGTCCAGTGTGAGGAGAGATGCACGCATCCAGTTCTTGTGTGTTCGCAGTATGTGTTTGCAGAATTAGACTTCTCATCCCACTTCTCAACCCATGCTATAGGTTGGTGCTGTGCATGCTCACCAGGAGCACTTGTGTTTTGTAAAATGCGGGGCATCATGGGTAGGTATCTCAGCGTGCCACATGCCACTATCCAGCCTTTTGGGACATTTTTGCAATGTTTTGTGGGATAGTAATGAGTGCCCAGAGATCTCTGGGAGCTAGGGGTCAAATTCCCAGCTTGCAACTTTCTCCATCCCTTAATGTTATCCAATAGTCCATCATTTTGTGCCCCCCCCTTTTTTTTTTAAAAATCTCACAAACCCACGTGGTACCTTTTGGTCTCTGCCATCTCTGGAGCCCACAGAGCACTGCATTGCTCTTCTGACTCTTGCAAATATAGGAGAATCAGGCAGTCCCACAAAAACCAGGGACATGAATATTTCTTGGAGGATGGTTTACTGAGGGAAATAGTGAAAAACAATTCAAGGCTGTTGGTGGCATTCACAGAGCAGCTACAGAGGGTGGAGCGCTGCTTCTGGACCTGAGAAACGGGCACTGAGTGGTAGGATCACATTGTAATGCTGGTTTGGGATGACAAGCAGCAGCTGCAGAACTTTCAGATGTGAAAGTCCATGTTCCTGGATCTGTGCACTGAGCTCTCCCCAACCCTCCATCGCAGGGACACCAGAATGAGAGCTGCACTGACACTGAAGAAGCAAGAGGCAGTCACACGCTGGAAGCTTGCAATGCTGGATTGCTACCGGTCAGCAGGAAATAATTTTGGAGTTGGAAAATCCACAGTAGGGGGCCGTTGTCACACAAGTGTGCAGTTCCATTAATAGTATCGCGTGCCGCAGGAGTGTGACTGACTCTCAGCAGTGTGCAGGACATTGTGGATGGATTTGCAGCAGTTGGGTTCCTGAGCTGGGGTGGGGCATTGGATGGCAAACACATCCCTGTTGTAGCATCATCCCCCTTTGCCACAGAGTACCTCAACACAAAGGGCTACTTTGCTATGGTTATGTAAGCATTGGGGATCACCACGGACACCACCGATATCAGGGTGGGGAGGTCAGGGAAGGTGCATTGTGCTCGCATCACTAAAAACACAGGACTGCTCAGAAAGCTGCAAGCAGGGACATTCTTTCTGTACTGGCAGGTTTCCATTCATGATATGGAAATGTCAATAGTGATCCTGGGGGACCCAGCCTACCCCTTGCTGCCCTCACTCATGAAGCTGTACACCAGCCACCTCAACAGCACCAAGAAAAGAGTCAACTACCAGCTCAGCAGGTGCAGAGCAAGAGTTGAATGTGCTTTCAGTAGATTGAAGGGAAGCTGATGGTATCTACTCACTAGACGGGAGCTCTGTGAGAAAAATATCCCAATGGCTCTAGCTGCCTGTTGTGTCCTGCAGAATATCCATGAAGCAAGGTGGGGAAAGCTGCTCCAGGGTGGAGGTGGAGCATTGAACAGCCAGACACAAGGACTATTACCAGAACCCACCGTGGAGCTGTCTGGCTGAGGGAGGCTTTGAAAGCACACAGCAGGATTCTCTGCTGGAGCGTTCTCTGGGTGTGAGGCTTTGAGTGCTGTATCCATTGTGCTTGTTGTCCATTTATAAATCTGACTAGGTGTTTTTCCTGAAGGTGTGAATGCTGTGAAGCTTGGTGTGCATTTACTTGGTGTTTGCTTGGACTGTTGGGAACTACTAAAGACAATTGTATTTTTCAAAACTAGAACTTTACTGAATGAGGGGAAAAGTGCAGAAAATCAAGGTGCAAAGAGCCCAATGTAGTAAGATGAGGCCCTGAAAGATAAACCCTTGGTATCAGAGGCCTGAGGCCTGAACCAAAGGAATGGTCAAGACTTTGCTAACATAAAGCAAAGTTAAGCTGTGAGCCAGAGGCAGGCCCTGCTCACAAAAGTTGGCAAGGAGAAGGCTGCTAATTGGACGTATACACATAGCTAAAGGGTATCAAGCAGTAATAGGATAAACATGGGCCAGGATGGCACCAGAACAGTCCGGTATGAACACATTCCACAGAAATAATGAGGAACAGGCTGACCCATCCTAAAAGACAGGGTCAAAAGGCTAATATGATGGATAGACTTGTTTGTTCGAAGCAACATGTACTAAGAGAGAGGCAGCACCCCAACACGCAGAGGGGTTGTATCTCGATATGTCAGGAGTGATGTGTAACTTGTTTGTACCTGTGTATAAGACTGCATCCCTGAGTGGACGTCTTTGTCTGGCCTAGGGGACAGTGGAGAGTCCTGCCACTGACTGAGCCGGTCCATTGTCAGCAGCACATATTCGTAGTATGCCCTGTGGAGTCTGTGGGAAACTATTACTATGCTTCGTTTGACAATAAACCTGGCCGGCTGCCTTCGCACCTTATCAGAGTCTGTGGTCATTGCGGGTTCTCTCCGGGCCTGCTGTGAGCGATCTGCAGAGCCGGGGCAGCACACAGAGGGAACACACGCATGCAGCCAAGTGTTATCATCATTGAACAGAGCAGAGCACCACACCGGTGACGTCTGATGACACTGGTGAGCCAAGGCAGTGCCCCAAACACTATAAGGATTGGTTTAATTGGGAAGTGGAGATGCAATTACAATTTTGGAAGGGCTCTCAAATCACCCTACAATATCATAGAGACAGGAGGGATTTATTAGGAACAGCGTTGGGAGGCTCCAGCCTTGGCATGTCCATATGAAACTCTGCAGATATTGAAAATCTTCATTTAAAAATGAACACCATTGTGACTGGAACAGGCAAAGCAGTTAAAACAGGAGGAGGTATTAGCAGTTTATTACTGGACCAGCATGTGAGCACTATTGATAATATGCATTTAATTGCTCAAGGGTTTAGCCACCTGAATTATACCATTCTGTCCCTCATCAACAGCATACAAAATAATGATGTTTCATTGGCAGTTGCTTGCACGGCCTATGGCAATAGGGTAATTGAGATAGTACAGCAATGTTTGTTGCAGTTGCAACTCCAGAATTGGCCACGGATATTAAACCCCACAGCCATCTTAAAACAAATACAACAGCAAGGCATAAATCATATTGTGCCTATCTTTCTACAATTTGCTAAATTTGATAGGGTCCCAAGATTGGACCAGGAGGACGGCAAAAGCGTATATCTCATGATTGCAGTCTCTAGCTGGTTGCAAGAGTCAGTTAAGGTATATTACGCAAATAGTGTGGGGATGCTGGTAAACAAGACATATATACAGCATTACTCCACCGCGCCCCTAGTAACTGAAACTGGCTTGGAAATTAATCAAGCGTGTTGCGCAAAACATAATGGATGGTGGCTGTGTGAGTGCTACGCCACAATTGATATTAATGACACAAGAAAGGGCTGGGCTCGACTGGTACAAAAGGAACTGGTTAATGAGGTAGTATGAATTCAGGGCATGGCCTGTGCTATAGGCTATCATAATTTTTCCATAGCTGGCAACATTTGCCCTACAAGTGATGCTGGGTTCTGCGTGCCTGTTACCAGCACCACTGAAATAGGAGCCCATGCCTTCTCGCCAACAAGCAAAGGCAATACTGTCACTGAAACGATCATTCCACATGAACGGTTACAAGATTTACTGATTGAATTGTTCCCCCCACTGAAACACTTACAGTTGGATATACATGAATTGGTGGCAAGAACTAAAAAATCCCGAATACCAATAACTCAATTGATCCAGCAGCAAATGAATGAAATAGAAAATGTACAAAGAGAGGTGGAAACACCCTGGTGGGCAGTTCCGGAGGCTGTGACTTTACATCCACTGGTCTGAACCCTTAGCGTGAGCCTAATGGGAATCCAGGCCCTAACAGTTGTTGTTCTCAGGGGAATGTGCTATTATATAGTACGTCAAACCAAGAAAGCTAAGCTACAACGTCGAGTGAAGAAGGGGATGGAAATGGCAATCAACACTGATGTGGTACAGCCAAATAATCATTTTAAGGAGTAAGGTGTTGAGGCATATATTTCTCAGTATATAAACCCTGTCATACAACATATATTCATTTATTAATAACCATAACATATATTCATCATTTACATATGTCCATATATTCAGGTATCTATATACTTTGGATATCTGTTTTACTTTAACAAAGCCCTCAGTGTGAAATAACACAGACTGGTGCAGGCTGGGTCATACCATTCAGTGAAGTTAACAGTATACAAGCACAGACCCCACACCTCAGTCAAAGTCCTGGGCCTAACATTCCCAGGCCCACCATAAGGGACTAAAAATAATTGGATAATAAAATCTGCCTAGCAGTCATACGAGGTAATGTGCAGACTAAGGACAGATGGGGCAGGAGTGTATGGATGGTAAAATAAGGTAACCACATACAGGAGCGCCGCCAGACTTTTTGGCGCCCTAGGCGGCGGAAGGTCCCGCCCCCAAAATGCCGTCCCTGACAGCGGCGGCGGAAGGTCCCGCCCCCAAAATTCCACTGACGACTGGGGCGCCGGCGCCCCCCAAATAGTAGCACCCTAGGCGACCGCCTAGGTCACCTAATGGGTTGCGCCGGCCCTGACCACATAACAGTGTTTAGCCCACTGGGTTGTCTTCACTCCATGCATTATGCTTTTCCGGGACGATGGGTAAACATCCTCCCCATAAAAAGACAAAAAGTGGGGGAATGTAGTAAGATGAGGCCCTGAAACATAAACCCTTGTATCAGAGGCCTGAACCAGAGGAATGGTCAAGACTTTGCTAACATAAAGCAAAGTTAAGCTGTGAGCTAGAGGCAGGCCCTGCTCACAGAAGTTGGCAAGAAGAAGGCTGCTAATTGGACGTATACACATAGCTAAGGGTATGTGATAGACCCAGGCCAGTTGGGTACAAGAAAGTAGCAGAAGGCAGATATACTGGCCACTGGATTAGCAGTTTTCTGTTCCCTGAGTGACCAGAGCAGGTGCTGCTCTAGACTAATGAGAACACCTGACTCCAATTAACCTGCAAAGAGTCAGGTGAGTCCATTAAGGTAATGTGAACACCTGACTCTAATTAAGGCCCTTTTGATACTATAAAAGGGCTCACTCCAGTCAGGCTGGTGAGAGCCAGGGAGCCAGAGGAGAGGAAGTGTGGCTGAAGGGTTGGTTAATGAAGACACCCTCAAACCATCGGTAAGGGTGAAGAAGGGAGAAGCAGGAGAGCTGTGGGGAAGTGGCCCAGGGAAATGTAGCAACTCTGGCAGTGAAAGGTGGGCTGCCAACAGCTGCTACCATTAGGGTCCCTGGGCCGGAACCCGGAGTAGAGGGCGGGCCCGGGTTCCCCTCAACCTGCCACTACAGAAACACCTCCTGGGAAGGGAAGACAGGCCCCTGTCAGGAGAGGAGGCTAAACTGTTCTGAAATAAGCCCTAGAGACAACAGAGACTGTGGGAGTTCTCTCACCAAACCTCCTTGCTGGCTTATGATGAAAAGGGCTCAGTAGACTGTAACATAGAATCATAGAATCATAGAATCATAGAATCTCAGGGTTGGAAGGGACCTCAGGAGGTCATCTAGTCCAACCCCCTGCTCAAAGCAGGACCAAACCCAACTAAATCAGCCCAGCCAGGGCTTTGTCAAGCCTGACCTTAAAAACCTCTAAGGAAGGAGATTCCACTACCTCCCTAGGTAACCCATTCCAGTTCTTCACCACCCTACTAGTGAAAAAGTTTTTCCTAATGTCCAACCTAAACCTCCCCCTCTGCAACTTGAGACCATTACTCCTTGTTCTGTCATCTTCTATCACTGAGAACAGTCTAGATCCATCCTCTTTGGAACCCCCTTTCAGGTAGTTGAAAGCAGCTATCAAATCGCCCCTCATTCTTCTCTTCTGCAGACTAAACAATCCCAGTTCCCTCAGCCTCTCCTCGTAAGTCATGTGCTCCAGCCCCCTAATCATTTTTGTTGCCCTCCGCTGGACTCTCTCCAATTTATCCACATCCTTCTTGTAGTGTGGGGCCCAAAACTGGACACAGTACTCCAAATGAGGCCTCACCAGTGCTGAGTAGAGGGGAATGATCACATCCCTCGATCTGCTGGAAATGCCCCTACTTATACAACCCAAAATGCCATTAGCCTTCTTGGCAACAAGGGCACACTGTTGACTCATATTCAGCTTTTCGTCCACCGTAACCCCTAGGTCCTTTTCTGCAGAACTGCTGCCCAGCCATTCGGTCCCTAGTCTATAGCAGTGCATGGGATTCTTTCGTCCTAAATGCAGGACTCTGCACTTGTCCTTGTTGAACCTCATCATATTTCTTTTGGCCCAATCCTCTAATTTGTCTAGGTCCCTCTGTATCCTATCCCTACCCTCCAGCGTATCAACCACTCCTCCCAGTTTAGTGTCATCTGCAAACTTGCTAAGGGTGCAGTCCACACCATCTTCCAGATCGTTAATGAAGATATTGAATAAAACCGGCCCCAGCACCGACCCTTGGGGCACTCCACTTGATACCGGCTGCCAACTAGACAAGGAACCATTGATCACTACCCGTTGAGCCCGACCATCTAGCCAGTTTTCTATCCACCTTACCGTCCATTCATCCAGCCCATACTTCTTTAACTTGCTGGCAAGAATACTGTGGGAGACTGTATCAAAAGCTTTGCTAAAGTCCAGAAATAGCACATCCACTGCTTTCCCCTCATCCACAGAGCCGGTTATCTTATCATAGAAGGCAATTAGGTTAGTCAGGCATGACTTGCCCTTGGTGAATCCATGCTGACTGTTCCTGATCACTTTCCCCTCCTTTAAGTGGTTCAGGATTGATTCCTTGAGGACCTGTTCCATGATTTGTCCAGGGACTGAGGTGAGACTAACTGGCCTGTAGTTCCCTGGATCTTCCTTCTTCCCTTTCTTAAAGATGGCCCTAGAGAGAGAAGGGCTACGTGAAGGGTTGCAGTGAGCCACTGAGGCTAGCATAAACCGCCTAGAAGCGCGGGGCCCACAGGGACAAGGTCGGAGCTCTGCCACAGTAATAGGATAAACATGGGCCAGGATGGCACCAGAACAGTCCGGTACGAACACATTCCACAGAAATAATGAGGAACAGGCTGACCCATCCTAAAAGACAGGGACAAAAGGATAATATGATGGATAGACTTGTTTGTTCGAAGCAACATGTACTAAGAGAGAGTCAGCACCCCAACACGCAGAGGGGTTGTATCTCGATATGTCAGGAGTGATGTGTAACTTGTTTGTACCTGTGTATAAGACTGCATCCCTGAGTGGACGTCTTTGTCTGGCCTAGGGGGCAGTGGAGAGTCCTGCCACTGACTGAGCCGGTCCATTGTCAGGGGGCACATACTCGTAGTATGTCCTGTAGAGTCTGCGGGGAACTCTTACTGTGCTTGGTTTGACAATAAACCTGGCTGGCTTATCAGAGTCTGTGGTCATTGGGGGTTCTCTCAGGGTCTGCTGTGTCAGCGATCTGCAGAGCCGGGGCAGCACACAGGGGGAACACAGGCATGCAGCCGACTGTTATCAACATTGAACAGAGCAGAGCACCACACCGGTGACGTCTGACTACACCCCATAGGCAATGTTACATAGACTTTTAACAACTTAATGGGTGAAACTGTAAAACTAGACGAAGTAAATCGTTATGTCTATTTGAATAACCATTGTAGCTTCACATACACTACCTCTGCTAGGCGTATGAGAAGAGGGGACAGTACAAGGAAAGCAATGAAAAGTCGACACCCCTGTAAATATGGGCCAGGCACCATCTTTAAATGTAAACATTGTAAGGAAAAATATATGCGCACACTTACCTGAGTTCCCTTCCCTTTCATCAGACTCATCCGCGCTCTGGTGGCACTGGCTAGACTGGACTGGAGTATTGAACAGGTCCTGGCTTGCAGTATGGCTGGAGTCTCCCACTGGGTCTCCCCCCACCACCACCACACACACACACACACACACACACACACACACACACACACTTCTCCTCCTTGTTGTTCACGGCAGGGGTTTCTGTCTTGGGCTTCTCCGAGGTGCCTGCAGAGTGCTGTTGCTATCTCCTCCAACTATGGGTGCAGCCAGGGCCGCCCAGAGGGGGGGCAAGTGGAGCAATTTGCCCCAGGCCCTGCAGGGGCCCCGACAAGAGTTTTCAGGGGCCCCCACGAGAGTTTTCGGCAGGTCTTCGGTGGCAGGTCCTTCAGTGCTGCCGAACACACCCGGAGCAAGTGAAGGACACACTGCCGAAGACCCGGAGCTCCTTCCGCTCCAGGTCTTCAGCGGCAATTTGGTGGCTCCTTCCGCTCTGGGTCTTTGGCAGCAATTCGACGGCAGGGGCTCCTTCCGCTCCGGGACCCACCACCGAAGTGCCCCAAAGACCCGGAGCGGAAGGACCCCCGCCGCCGAAGACCCCAGGCCCCCTGAATCCTCTGGGCGGCCCTGGGTGCAGCTGATTGTAAAAGTGGAATGGCTGCCGCATAGCACCAGATCTAGTGCTGCGTTCCCTGGCGAAGTTCTTTTGCTTTCACATGGCACTGCTGCTGATCCCTGTCATAGCTGTTCACCTGTGCCCCCCATGCAATCTGCTCAGAGATGTTCATGTTTCTACAGCTGGTCTGTAGCTGGACTTGCCCAGCCTCTGCTCCCCACAGGCCCTTGAGATCCAATAGCTCCTGTCTACTCCTGGCAGGAGCGTGTCTAGTGCATGGAACTGGCATGATCCATTGGGCAGTTGCACACAACAAAGGTGAGCTGCTAAGTGTGCTTGCCAACATGGGCAATCAGGAAATGACATTTCAAAAACATGTGGAGGGCTTTAAAAGGGGAGGTGGCTTCCAGTCTCTGAGACCCCTGGGCATTGGAGTCTTAAGTAGTGACCAGAGTGGTCATTGTTGTGGGGAATGGGGCACTGTGGGACAGCTGCTGGAGGACTGTTAGGGTCAATACAGGTCACACAGTGTCTACACTCACATTGCGTTGATTTCAGTAAGTCAACCATGGCTCTACACCATTTGCATTGATGCTTTTTACTGCATCGTAGTAACAGGGTGCTTATCTCAGCTAGAGATAAATTTGAGTGTAGGCATCACAAATAGGTCAATGCAAGGTGCCCTACCTTGATCTAAATTTGTAGTGTAGCCCAGCCCTGAATTTCTCAACTCGCACTCTGATGTTAGTCAGACACCATCACTTGTAAAATACGTGCAGGCGTGGGAAGCACATGGAAATTTGTATCTGAAGATGAGTTGCCTCCAATCTATTTCATCATCATTTAGAAACTATATTCTGCTGCCAAGACTATAAAATGCAGGGAGTCCTGGGTTTACAAGACCACACAGAGATCTGTGCCAAAGCTGCCCCTTGCCCTCTGTGTATTGGTCTTGTAAGCCCAGGATGCCTTAACACACTGAAATGCCTAGATTGCACTGTGAGGCAGGGACTGCCTTCATTTGTTTGTACAATGCCTTTTGCAAAGGACCCAAATCCCTGCCTAGGTCCCTAAGTCCTACCATAAAAGGAATAATTAGTCATCATTGTTCTGGCTCCAGTGTGCCCCAGGCACTTTATCTGTGATGGAGGAGGAGGTGGCATAACGAAGTCTCAGGTGAATAAAGAATAAAGGAAACAACTTCTCTTCACTGTGCCATGTTACTTAGCTCCATTGTCATGTCAACCCATGAGCAACTTGCTTGTCCCTGCACTCCACCCTAGTATTTGTAACCAGGATCACAGCAAAAGCATTCAGCTTGTCTGATGACAGTAGAAGCCAGGTGTAGCTGTGACGTGTAACTCACGGGGCAGGTTACCCCTTGTGCAATAGTGCAAGTAGGGTGGTACTCTCCAGTACGCAGTACCGGCAAGAGATTTTTGGATTCTGATGTCAGCCCAGTTCTTCTTCGAGTGATTGCTCATGTGTATTCTACAGTAGGTGTGCGTGCTCGCCACATGCACCGATGCCAGAAGTTTTCCCCTAGCAGTACCCATAAGGGGGAGCGCCCCCCGCGAGCCCTGGAGTGGCGCCTGCCTGGCGAGGTATAAGGGGAGCTGCGCGCTCCCCCCCACCCTCAATTCCTTCTTGCCGCCAGTGAAGGTGTGTCGGAACTGCTCTGCTCCAGCTTTGCTGTAGCTTGTCCCCAGAACTGTTCGTTCATTCAGTGTTAGTACCTGTAGTTAGTTAGCTGTTTAGTTAGTTTAGTTAGTCAGTGAGCCCAGGCTGGGGCATGCACCACGCCCCGGGGTTTAAGTTGTGCGGCTCTTGCAGGCGTTCTATACCAAGGAGTGACCCGCATGCAGACTGTTTGCGCTGTTTGGGAGAAACCCATATCAGCGAAAGGTGCAAGATTTACAAGTCATTTAAGCCCCGGACTAAAAAAGAAAGGGACATTAGGCTCCGGGCCATCCTGATGGAGTCGGCGCTGACCCCGGCACGCCACTCCGAACTGGTACCCGGCAGCGCAGCATTAGTACGTGGAGACCCTCTGGTACCATCGACTACTCGGCACTGCTCCCTGTCCACGGGGCATGCCAAGAGGGCCAAGAAGACTCCCTCCTCACGGAGGCACCGAGGGAAATCTGGGTCAGAGGCTAGGCCCATATCGGGCAGTCCTCAATCCTCACCGGGCCCCAGGCCTCCAACTCAAGCTGAGCGGAGTAGCCCGGCCCCTTCGGAACAGACCTCTCCGGATGTCCAGATGCCTTCCATGCCTGAAGCCCTCCAGGCGGCCTGAGACATCATGTCCATGCTGGTGCCTGGAGCGCCGCCAATGTTGGCCCCGTGCTCCAGAGGCAAGCCACCGCTGGGATCCCCGCAGCCGCCTCCGGCCCAGTACCGGTCTCAGTCACGGGAACGTTCCCGACGCCAATCACCGCCCAGCGACTGCTCAGGGCAGAGTCCAGGTGGATCGCCCTCAACGCTGACCAGACTGCCTGGCTGGGTTCCGTCCAGGACTCGTGGCACTGCTTGTCCTCAAGGAGCGAATATTGACGGGACCACAGTGGGCGTCGCCGTCGGTCCCTGTCTCAGAGAGGGTACCGCAGTTGGTCACGACACAATCGTCGACGCAGTTCCCGCTCGGCCTCCTGCTCCAAGTCTCCACCAAGACATTGCAGCCCTGGGCGTCGATCGCCGGCGTCTCGCCGGCGCGGGTCCACCCGTCGAGGCCGTTCGCAGAGCAGCTCTTACTGTCGGTACCAGTCCTCCACGTCAAGATTGCGGTCTCATAGCCATCATAGATCCTGGCACCACCGCTCCTCCCGGTCGAGGGACAGCAGCGGATCTTACGCCAGCCTGGTCTCCATCTGTAGCTGTCCCTCGATGGGCCAGGCCGGTCAACCTGGACAGTCGGTCCCGCCGGTGCCACAGCAGGTGCAGTGGCACCGAGCATCATGGCCGGCCGAATGGTACCAAAAAAAAAATATATATATATATATATATGGAGATATACCTATCTCCTAGAGCTGGAAGGGACCCCGAAGGGTCATTGAGTCCAGCCCGCTGCCTTCACTAGCAGGACCAATTTTTGCCCCAGATCCCTAAGTGGCCCCCTCAAGGATTGAACTCACAACCCTGGGTTTAGCAGGCCAATGCTCAAACCACTGAGCTATCCCTCCCCCCAGTGGGCACCATGGCCTCCAGCGCAGCCCCCAGTGGGGGCTCACTCGGTGGCCGGAGATTCGGAAGCACCATTGGCCTCCCTCTCCAGACCCCCAAGGAAGGAGTCGGGGGACCCTCCAGTGCCGGCCAACACCCAGAGCACCGCACCGGCCTCTTTGCCCCGCCCAGAGGAGGTGATTGCGGCCCCGCCTCCCTATGTCCTGCAGGAGGACTTTAGGGCCTACCAAGAACTCTTAAAGAGGGTGGCAGCGAACCTACACCGCCAGGCAGAGGAGATGGAGGAGCCCTCGGACTCCCTGTTTAATGTGTTGTCCCCATCGGCACCGGGTAGGGTGGCCTTGCCTCTCCAGGAAGGGGTGGCTAAGATTTCAAATGCCCTGTGGCAAACACCGGCCTCGTTGGCCCCCATCTCTAAAAAGGCGGAACGCAAGTACTTTATACCCACTAAAGGGCACGAGTAATTGTATACCCACCTGGCGCCCAACTCCTTGGTGGTCGAGTCGGTCAGCCATAGGGAACGGCAGGGTCAGCCAGCCCCGACCCCAAAGAACAAAGACTCTCGGAGACTGGACTCTTTCGGAAGGAAAATGTATTCATCTTCGAGCTTCCAGTTACGAGTGGCGAACAATCAGGCTATTCTGGGCCAGCACAAATTCAATCTGTGGGGCTCCCTGCCTAAGTTCGAGGACTCCCTTCAGAAGCACGATAGGAAGGAGTTTAAGGTGCTAGTGGAGGAAGGGACAGCGGCTGCTAGGGTGTCCCTGCAGGCAGCTTCGGATGCCGCAGACACAGCCGCACGATCAATGGCCTCCGCGGTGTCCATGAGACAGGCGTCGTGGCTCCTACTCTCTGGGCTGTTCAGCAAAGTGCAGTCTTCCATGCAGGATCTCCCGTTTGATGGGAAAGCTCTGTTTGTGGAGGAAACAGATACAAGGCTGCATGGTATGAAGGACTCCCGCACGACCCTCCAGACTCTGGGCCTCTATGTCCCGGCTCCGGCAAAACCTAAATTCAAGCCACGGCAGACTCTCCCTCCCGAAGTATGAGGCCACCCATAAGAAACAGCGGGACTATAAGAGACGCCCTCAGAGGCAGTCTCGGCCTGCCCCCCAGCCTGGGTCCTCCAAGGGCAAGCAGGCGGGGAAAAGGCGTTTTTGACGGGACGCTCGGGGGCATCCTGCCAGTTCTCATCAGGGATCCACCCCCAATAAAGCTTCCCTTCTCCAACTGGTTATGTGCTTTCCTCCCGGAATGGTCGCTGCTCACCTTGGACCGATGGGTCCTCAACACCATCTCCCGAGGTCACACCCTCCAGTTTACCTCCTCCCCGCCCTACCACCCCCATCCCTCTTGGGGGACCCCTCACACGAAGCTCTGCTCGAGCAGGAGGTGGGGCGGCTCCTAGGACTAGGAGCGATAGAGGCGGTGCCCGAGAAGTTCACGGGCAAGGGGTACTACTCCCGTTACTTCCTTATCCCAAAGGCCAAAGGGGGGCTCAGGCCCATCCTGGACCTCCGAGGTCTGAACTGGTACATAGTGAAGCTCAAATTCCGCATGGTCTCCCTGGCCTCCGTCATCCCCTCCCTGGATCCCAGGGACTGGTACGCTGCTCTCGATCTACAGGACACGTACTTCCACATCCACATATTCGAGGGGCACAGGCGCTTCCTCCATTTCATGGTGGGACAGAATCATTACCAATTCACGGTCCTTCCGTTTGGTCTGTCCACTGACTCATAGACTCATAGAACTTAAGATCAGAAGGGACCATTATGATCATCTAGTCTGACCTCCCGCATGATGCAGGCCACAAAAGCTGACCCACCCACTCCTGAAATAATTCTCTCCCTTGACTCAGCTGTTGAAGTCCCCAAATCTTGATTTAAAGACTTCAACTAGCAGATAATCCTCCAGCAAGCGACCCCTGCCCCATGCTGCGGAGGAAGGCGAAAATCCTCCAGGGCCTCTGCCAATCTACCCTGGAGGAAAATTCCTTCCCGACCCCAAATATGGCGATCAGCTGAACCCCGAGCATGCGGGCAAGACTCTCCAGCCAGACACTCAGGAAAAAGACTTTCAATATCCCAACATTGACCATCGGTACTAATTACCAGTG
>QXTE01000233.1:1776844-1801440 GCA_003942145.1 Platysternon megacephalum
AGATCCACCGCATTTCCCTTGTCTAAAAAATCTGTTACTTTCTCAAAGAAGGAGATCAGGTTGGTTTGGCACGATCTACCTTTCGTAAAACCATGTTGTAATTTGTCCCAATTGCCATTGACCTCAAGGTCCGTAACTACTCTCTCCTTCAATATTTTTTCCATGACTTTGCACACTACAGATGTTAAACTAACAGGCCTGTAGTTACCCAGGTCACTTTTTTTCCCCTTCTTGAAAATAGGATCTATATTAGCTAATCTCCAGTCATACGGTACTACCCCCGAGTTTAGAGATTCATTAAAAATTATCGCTAACGGGCTTGCAATTTCACTCGCCAATTCCTTTAATATTCTAGGATGAAGATTATCCGGGCCGCCTGATTTACTACCATTAAGCTGTTCAAGTTTGGCTTCTACCTCGGATACTGTAATGTCTACCCCCCCCCCTTTATTCCCATCAGTCACACTGCCACTATTCCTAAGCCCTTCATTAGCCTCATTAAAGACCGAGGCAAAATATTCATTTAGATATTGTGCCATGCCTAGATTATCCTTAATCTCCACTCCGTCTACAGTCTTAAGCGGTCCCACTTCTACTTTCTTGGTTTTCTTCCTATTTATATGGCTAAAGAACCTTTTACTATTGGTTTTAATTCCCTTCGCAAGATCCATCTCTACCCGGCTTTTGGCCTTTCTCACTGCATCCCTACACGCTCTGACCTCAATAAGGTAGGTTTCTTTGCTGATCCCTCCCATCTTCCACTCCTTGTACGCGTTCTGTTTTTTCTTAATCACCCCTNTCTATATTAGCTAATCTCCAGTCATACGGTACTACCCCCGAGTTTAGAGATTCATTAAAAATTATCGCTAACGGGCTTGCAATTTCACTCGCCAATTCCTTTAATATTCTAGGATGAAGATTATCCGGGCCGCCTGATTTACTACCATTAAGCTGTTCAAGTTTGGCTTCTACCTCGGATACTGTAATGTCTACCCCCCCCCCTTTATTCCCATCAGTCACACTGCCACTATTCCTAAGCCCTTCATTAGCCTCATTAAAGACCGAGGCAAAATATTCATTTAGATATTGTGCCATGCCTAGATTATCCTTAATCTCCACTCCGTCTACAGTCTTAAGCGGTCCCACTTCTACTTTCTTGGTTTTCTTCCTATTTATATGGCTAAAGAACCTTTTACTATTGGTTTTAATTCCCTTCGCAAGATCCATCTCTACCCGGCTTTTGGCCTTTCTCACTGCATCCCTACACGCTCTGACCTCAATAAGGTAGGTTTCTTTGCTGATCCCTCCCATCTTCCACTCCTTGTACGCGTTCTGTTTTTTCTTAATCACCCCTCTGAGACGCTTGCTCATCCAGCTCGGTCTAAAACTGCTACCTACGAACCGTTTTCCCTTTCTCGGGATACAGGCCTCCGACAGCTCCTGCAACTTCAACTTGAAATAATCCCAGGTGTCTTCCGCCTTTAGATCCCTAAATATGTTAGTCCAATCCACTTCCCTAACTAGTCGCCTTAATTTATTAAAGTTAGCCCTTTTGAAATCGTAAACCTTAGTCTCAGATTTAATTTTGTTTATCCTTCCATTTAGTTTGAACCGAATTAGCTCATGATCACTCGAGCCAAGGTTGTCCCCTACAACCATTTCCTCAACGAGGTCCTCACTACTCACCAAAACCAAATCTAAAATGGCATCCCCCCTCGTCGGTTCAGCAACTACTTGATGAAGGAATTCATCAGCTATCACGTCTAGGAAAATCTGAGCCCTATTATTATTACTAGCATTCGTTCCCCAATCTATATCTGGGAAGTTAAAGTCTCCCATGATCATACAGTTCCTATTAGTATTTACCTCCTTAAAAACAGTAAAGAGTTCTCTATCCATATCCAGGCTAGATCCCGGGGGTCTATAGCACACCCTAAGCACTCTCCCAGGGGAGGCTCTAGTAGTTTTCCTTCCCTAATGAGACCATTGCCCAGACAGACTCCATCTTATCCATTCCATTACTTGTTATTTCGTTACAGTTTACCTCATTATTGACATACAATGCTACTCCACCACCTTTACCTTTGTTTCGGTCTTTCCTAAACAGCACATACCCTTCCATACCTGTACTTCAGTCATGACTACCGTTCCACCACGTTTCGGTTATTCCTACGTTATCCGGTTTCAATTCTCAGACCAGGAGCTCCAATTCCTCCATTTTGTTACCTAGGCTTCTAGCATTGGTGTACAAACATCCTAATTTTTGCTGTTTGGCTTCTCTCACATTTGTTACCCAATTTGGTATGGACACCGTACTGCCAGTATGACCTATTGGTCTAGTATCCATCCCCCCCCTCTTCCTTCTGTCCAAACCCCTCCCTCTGGCTATATCTGTTCTTATCCCGTCGTCCTCCCTCTCAATGTTAAAATCTGGCGTGGAGAGTGCCTGGACATCTCCCAACCGTCTCCCCCAATTTCCTAGTTTAAAGCTCTTTTGATCAGATGAGCCCGCCTCCCTCCTAGAAGTCTATTTCCTTCCCTACTCAGGGGGAGTCCATCCCGTGAGAACAGCTCTCTGTCCCCGAAAGCCTCCCAGTGGCCATACATCCCAAAGCCCTCCTTTTAGCACCACTCCCTGAGCCAACTATTTATCATCACAATCCTGTCACCCCTTTGTTGCCCCTCCCTAGGGACAGGCAGAATCCCACTGAAGATCACCTGAGCCTCGATTTCCTTAAGTGTCTTCCCCAGCCTGGCATAGTCTCCCTTGATTCTCTCGAGCCCCCAGGGTGTTTACAAAATGCATGTTGGTGGTAGTGGCCTCCCTCTGACGATGTGGGGGTCCAGATATTCCCCAATCTGGATGATTGGCTTGTCAAGGGCACCTCCTGGTCGCAAGTGAGGGATCACGTGGCACTCCTCCTGTCCACGTGCACCGCCTTGGGCCTGTTGGTAAACAACACCAAGTCCATATTAGTTCTGGTCCAATGCATAATGTTTATTGGGACGCTCCTGGATGCAGTATCGGCCAGGGCCTCTCTCCCACCAGACAGGTTCGAGACCCTGAAAGGTCTCAGACTCAGTCACAAGGTTCCCGGTGACAACAGCCATGGTTTGCCTGCAACTCTTGGGTCACATATCAGCGTGCACATACGTGGTCCGTCATGCCAGACTCAGGATGAGGCCCCTCCAGCTCTGGCTGGCCTCGAAGTTCTCCCAGGCCATGGACAGGATGGACAAGGTCCTCACCATGCCGGACTCTGTGATTGCCTCCCTACGGTGGTGGTCCGCCCCAAACAACATGCTCCAAGGGGTCCCATTCAGGGACAGGGCCCCGTCATTGGAGCTGGTGTCCGATGCGTCGGACCTGGGTTGGGGGGCCCACGTGGAGAACTTTCAGACCCAAGGTCTGTGGTCAGCTCAAGACCTGGCCCTACATATAAACGTCAAGGAGCTCAGGGTGGTGCGGCTGGCGTGTATGGCCTTCCACTCGCACCTAGAGGGCAAGGTAGTCAGGGTCCTCACAGACAACATGGCCTCAATGTTCTATATCAACAAGAAAGGAGGGGCCCGATCCTCTTCCCTCTGCCGCGAAGCCCTCAGGCTGTGGGACTTCTGTATAGCCCATGACGTCCACCTGAAGGCCTTCCACCTACCGGGCTCCCAGAATGAGAGGGCGGATTGCTTGAGCAGGGACTTTTCCTCACAACACAAGTGGTCCCTCCATCTGGAAGTGGCCCACCGGCTCTTCTGAAGGTGGGGAACTCCCCAGGAGGACCTATTTGTGATTTGGCAGAACCAGCTATGTCCCTGGTTCTGCTCCGGGGGGGCCTGGGGTGGGGTGCTATCTCCGATGCCTTTCTCCTGTCCTGGTCAGGCCGGCTTCTCTACGCCTTTCCCCCGTTCCCCCTAATCAGCAGGGTCCTGGAGAAGATAAAGTCGGACAAGCCCGGGTCCTCCTCATTGCCCCGGCATGGCCCAGGCAGCACTGGTACGGGACCCTCACGAGCCTGGCGGTAGCTCCGCTGTGGCCGTTGCCACTCCGCCCGGACCTGCTCTCTCAGGACCAGGGCCGCCTCCTCCACCCCAACCTAGTGGCTCTTCACCTCATGGCGTGGCTTCTCAGTGGTTAGGTGGAGAGGAATGGACGTGCTTGGACCAGGTTCAGTGCATCCTCCTCAAAAGTAGACGGCCCTCCACTCGCTGTGCTTATTTGGCGAAGTGGTCCCAATTTTCTAGGTGGGCGGTGGACCAGGCATCTCCCCGGTTACCGCCCCAATCCATCTTATCCTTGATTACCTCCTCCACCTGAGGACCCAGGGCCTGGTGCCCTCGTCAGTCAAGGTGCACCAGGCAGCCATATCGGCCTTCCATCTGCCGGTGCACAGGCACACGGTATTTTCCCACGCTATGACGGGCCGGTTCCTTAAGGGTTTGGACCATCTTTTTCCATATTCTAGATCCCCGTCCCACAGTGGGAACTAAACCTGGTGTTGGCTTGTCTCATGGGGCCCCCATTTGAACCACTGGCCACATGCTCCTGGTCTCACCTCTCATGGAAAGTGGCCTTCCTGGTTGCAATCACATCGGCCAGGCAAGTCTCAGAGCTCAGGGCCCTGACCTCCAAGCCGCCATACATGGTCTTTCACAAGGACAAGGTCCAGCTCCGCCCACACCCCGTGTTCCTCCCGAAGATGGTCTCCGCCTACCACATGGGTCAGGACATTTTTCTACCGGTCCTCTGCCCCAGGCCTCACGCATCCAGTGAGGAGTGCCGTCTCCACACACTCAATGTGTGGCAGGCTCTGGCTTTCTACCTCGAGTGGACTAAGCTGTTCAGAAAGTCCTCGGAACTGTTCATCACCTCAACTGAACACGCGAGGGGCCAGCCGATTTCCACTCAGAGGCTGTCCAATTGGATCACTTTGTGCATCCGTTCCTGTTATGAACTGACGAGTGTTCCCCCGCCGCCCATTGTGAGGGCACACTCAACTCGGGCGCAGGCCTCGTCGGCTGCCTTCGTGGTCTTCAGTTCATTTGTAGGGCTCCAGGACATTTGTAGGGCCGCCACGTGGTCTTCAGTTCACACGTTCACCTCGCACTATGCGATCGTCTCCCAAACCAGGGATGATGCCGGGTTCGGCAGGGCCATCCTCCATCCTGGCAACTTGTGAACTCCTACTCACCTCCAACAGATGTAGCTTGGAATCACCTACTGTGGAATACACATGAGCAATCACTCGAAGAAGAAAAGACAGTTACCTTTTCCGTAACTGATGTTCTTCGAGATGTGTTGCTCATGTCTATTCCACATCCCACCCTCCTTCCCCTCTGTCGGAGTTGTCTGGCAAGAAGGAACTGAGGGTTGGGGGAACACACAGCTCCCCTTATACCGCTCCAGGCAGGCGCCACTCCAGGAGTAGCGGGTGGCGCTCCCCCCCTACGGGTACTGCTAGGGGAAAAACTTCCGGCACCAGTGCACATGGCGAGCACGCACACCTACTGTGGAATAGACATGAGCAACCCATCTCGAAGAACACCAGTTACAGAAAAGGTAACTGTCTTTTCTGCAGCCTGACAGGAATCAGGTGTTGTCCCCAGTGTACATAGAATTCTTCTTTCCAGCCAAACTAGTCTAACATGCATTTTGCTAACTGGAACTGGAGCAGCAAAACAAAGAAAACAAATGCCTCATTTTCCAGCTTTGTGGGTCAGAGGACTATAAGTGAAGATTATAATGCTGACGATTTATATACACTGACGACCTTAAACCAGCTGCCTCAGGAATCTGCCAAGAACTTTGCTGAAAATATGTTCCTCATCTTAGCAACGGAGCTAAGACTTATTACACATCTGCCCACCTTTATTCGAATGATGTTCCTTCTGATCTGACAGCTCCATCTCTGTTGTTACATAACAGATAACAAAACTCCAGTTGGGTACGGTGCTGGCACATAGGGTCTCAGGTACGTGGTGTGATTTTCCAAAATCTCTTTTGGGAATAGTCATGTACGTGAAATAACTGGTACTTATGATTATGCTGTTTCTATGCATTTATATTCATCTTGGTATTTGAAGTTATGAATATTAGCTCTGTTTACTACATGTTTTCTCCTGTGATAATGACCACAAGGTATTTAGCCAGCACATGAAGAGACAAGTCAAGTTGAATGGCCCATTAAGGAACACTTAGCTCACAATGGACCCTGGAAAACCTGTCTACACTTAATGGACTTTTTGTGAATGTTCTAACTAGAAGAGGGGTGGGGGTGATGGACATGTAACTTGCCCATGTGACTCCAAACACCATCTTTCACAGTAAGAACAGATTTCCCTTTACTTGGCACTTGGCAGAAGCTAAAAGGCCCTGGCCTGGAAATATCCATTTTGCCTCTTTCCTGCTCTGGCCTCTTTCCTGCTCTAGCCTCTGGACTGTGAAAATATACCAATGGGAGCATTCTAACCAAGGGACTGAGGACTTTAAGGTAATCTGGAGCCTTCATATTTCCTTGATCCTTCGCAGATGGACTTATGAGTTGGATATGGTACAGAGACTGTTCTAGCCTCATTGACTGCTGATTTCTCCCTTGCAATGGACAAAGGTCAGATGTCTGTTGACTTTCTCACGAGTCAGCAGCTTTTGATCCCTGTGGTATAAGCAACATTGCCCTTGCTTGAGTGGTTTTGTTCTTTCCTCTCCAAATGTCAAAGCCTGTTCCCATTGAACTCAATAGCAAAACTCCCTTTGAGCTCAATGGGAACAGGATTTGCCCCCAAGAGATCAGAGAATGTGATTTTGATCAATTGCTTATCTGTCCAAAGACAGTTCTCAGGCATGTTCTGCCAGGCTGATTTTGATTGCCCCTCCTGTATGTCCTGCTGAGGAAAATAATAAAACAATTTGGGCTGTAGTTCTATCAAGCTGTACATGGCACACACAGTTCTATGCCTCTTTTCCATCAAACCCAGATGGCGCAGCATCTGTGCTTTTCTAGTGCCTGGTGGAGAGCAATACTTAGATAAAGGCAAGCTGGCAGAAGCTTAGTTTGGACATAAGGGAGGCACTGATAGTGTGTTAAGGGAAAGTGGGGTGATTGTCCATCCGATCCTTCTTTCATTTAAGAAGTTTTCAATTTGGGGTGCTGCTGGATCCTCAATGACACCTGGAAGTACAGGTGGCATCAGGGGCCCAAAACATCATTTTACAACTACATCTGTTTAACAGATGCAGTTGTAAAATTTTAGACAGGTAAGGACGGTGTCGGAGGGGATGGGGAGAGCGTGGAGGACCCAGTCTGGGAGCGGGGCAGGGAGGAGTCACATGGAGGGTCACGTGGGGAGGTCACGTGCCCTTCCTTGTGTCCCTCCCATGAGTGCAGTACCAGCAAGAAATTATTTCTACTTGCACCACTGTCCTTGTGAGAGCAAGTGTGGAATGTGTTTTACAGTAAAAGTCCTTTCCGGGCCAGTGAGACAGGTGCCAATAGACTGAAGGATTGTGGAGTTTGGCAGAGAATTCACTCCTTGCCACAGAGCCATGCTCCAGAACCTTGACTTTTATTTTATAATTAAAAATTAAAAAGTCTGGCTCTTACAGCTGCAAAGATAAATTCAAAAAAATCTGATCAAGGTGTAACCAATGCCCATGTGAGTCTGCAGACAGCCTGAAATAACAGTTCTGAGAGGTGCGAACTACCCATCATCTCACTCACCCTGATCGACTCTGATAATGCATCTGTGAAATTTAGCATTTTTCCAAGATACAACAGAATTCAGCATTTTTTGTAGCACAATTCTTTAGTCTGTTGCAACCAGGTGGATCTTCCATCTCCCTGCTCTGCTTGGGCCTGCCTGCATTCGCCCCTTGCCCTGCACCTTTCCCCACAAGGGGGAATTAACTGGATTGCGGAGCAGACGCCCTTTACTGTTCTACAGAACCAGGCCAGAGGGGGTCAGGGCACCAGATCCCAAGTCCAGTTTGTAGCCAGAGAGCAGCAGGTAGCAAAGCTGCCTGCCTTAGACAATAGGCAGGGGAAGGAGGCTCTGAGCCAGGCTGCCAGACAGCATTGGAACAACTGATGCCCATAGAGTTGGGTCATCTGAAGAACAGAGCGAAAAAAGTCCATCCTCATAAATAATCACTGCTGGAAATAATCCCTGCACAACTGTCCAGCAGGAAGTGTTTTCAACCCAGAGTCCCAGCCATGTGAGTGTTGAGAGGCGGGAGAACGAAAAGTGGAAAGTGGTGGATGTGATATATCTTGACTTTAGCAAAGCTTTTGATACAGTCTCCCACAGTATTCTTGCCAGCGAGTTCATAGAATCATAGAACTTAAGATCAGAAGGGACCATTATGATCATCTAGTCTGACCTCCTGCATGATGCAGGCCACAAGAGTTGACCCACCCACTCCTGAAATAACTCTCACCCTTGACTCAGCTGTTGAAGTCCCCAAATCATGATTTGACGACTTCAAGCAGCAGATAATCCTCTAGCAAGCGAGTTAAAAAAGTATGGATTGAATGAATGGACTCTAAGGTTGATAGAAAGCTGGCTAGATCGTCGGGCTCAATGAGTAGTGATGAATGGCTCGATGTCGAGTTGGCAGCCGGCATCAAGATGAGTGCCTCAGGGGACAGTCCTGGGGCCGGTTTTGTTCAACATCTTTATTAATGATCTGGATGATGGGATGGATTGCACCCTCAGCAAGTTCACAGATGACACTAAACTGGGGGGAGAGGTAGATACTCTGGAGGGTAGAGATAGGGTCCAGACTACCTGAAGGGGGGTTCCAAAGAGGATGGAGCTCGGCTGTTCTCAGTGGTGGCGTGGCAGATGACAGAACAAGGAGCAATGGTCTCAAGTTGCAGTGGGGGAGGTCTAGGTTGGATATTAGGAAACTCTATTTCACTAGGAGGGTGGTGAAGCACTGGAATGGGTTACCTAGGGAGGTGGTGGAATCTCCATCCTTAGAGGTTTTTAAGGTCAGGCTTGACAAAGCCCTGGCTGGGATGATTTAGTTGGGGATTGGTCCTGCTTTGAGCAGGGGGTTGGACTAGATGACCTCCCGAGGTCTCTTCCAACCCTGATATTCTATGATTCTATGATTCTAGTTCATGGAGCTAGAGTCAATTAACAAGCCTGCAGGCGCAGAACCTGGTCCCATCGTACTGTGGACTCGGACTAGGGGGGGGCGTGCCTTGAGGAGGTTTACACAATGGTGAATCACTTCACTCAGCACCAAATTTTGAGCCCATGTTCACTTACTCCTAATGCTGCTGACAGGTGCAGCCTGGGCGCTAGCAGTGCAGTTTTCCTCACACAGCCAGGCCGGCGTGCCTCACCGTTACGCTGATGGGCTCACCTTTGATAAGCGTCAGGGGGTTCATTCTCTATGCTCCATTCAACTAGGGTTGCCAACTTTCTACTTGCACAAAACTGAACATCCTTGCCCCGCCCCTTCTCTGAGGCCTCCACCCCCACTCACTCCATACCCCCTCCCTCTGTCGCTCACTCTCCCCACCCTCTCTCACTTGCTCATTTTCACCGGGCTGGGGCAGAGGGTTTGGGTGCGGGGTGTGTGAGGGTTCCAGCTGGGGGTGCAGACTCTGGTGTGGGGCTTAGGATGAGGTGTTTGGGGTATAGGAGGGGGCTCCAGGCTTGGACTGAGGAGTTCGGAGGGCGGGAGAGGGATCAGGGCTGGGGCAGGGGGTTGGGGTGGGGAGGTGGGCTCCGGCTGGGGGTGCAGGCTCTGGGGTGGGGCTGGGGATGGGAATGAGGGCTTTGGTGTGCAGGAGGGGGATCAGGGCTGAGGCAGGGGGTTGTGGTCCGGGGAGATGAGGGCTCTGGCTCGGGGTGCGAGCTCTGGGGTGGGGCTGGGGATGAGGGGTTTGGGGTGCAGGAAGGTGCTCCAGGGTGAGATTGAGGGGTTTGGAGGGCTGGGGCGGGGGGTGGAGGCATGGGAGGGAGTCAGGGGTGCAGGCTCTGGGCGGCGCTTACCTCAAGCAGGTCCCAGAAGCAGTGGCATGTCCCCCCTCTGGTTTCTACATGAAGGCATGGCCAGGCAGCTCTGTGCATGGCCTCATCGGCAGGTGCTGCCCCTGCAGCTCCCATTGGCTGCGGTTCCCGGCCAATGGGCACTGTGGAGCTGGCCCTTGGGGTTGGGGCAGCTCACGGAGCCCCCAAGCTGCCCCTAGGAGCTGGAGGGGGACATGCCACTGCTTCTGGGAGCCGCGCAGAGCCATGGCAGGCAGGGAGCCTGCCTTAGCCCCGCTACGCCGCTGACCAGACTTTTAACGGCCTGGTCAGTGGTGCTGAGTGAAGCTGCCAGGGTCCTTTTTCGACCGGGTGTTGCAGTCGAAAACCGGACAGCTGGCAACCCTACATTCAACCCTTGGCCTTTCTGCTGCAATGGCCAGCCACAGCTCAGTGTGAGATCACGGCTGCTGTATTTTTGTGACAGGGACCCATTTCCGTTACAAGGTGGAGTCACATAAGCCATCTTTAATAATGGCCTCTGTGTCAGGACTTTCAGAAATGAGAGCATATCGGGCTAATCTTTCAGAGTTGTGACTAGACACAAGGAATGTAATGAGGTGAATGGTAATTTAGTAGCTAAATGAGAGACAGTTTTGTCCAGTGGCTAGGGTCTCAGGAGCCCTGGCTTCTAGACATGGTTCTGCCTTCCCATAGCCCACGTGGCTGGGGGCGGGGGGGCGGGGGAGGCTACCTGGGGCCTGGAGCCCCTGAAAGTGGGATGTCCCCACAATCTAGTCTGGGGGAGTCTGTGGATGGGTTCTGTTATTATTCCAGCTGCTGCTGAGGGACTTATGCACCAAAATATGATGAATGGGCTATAAGGTGGATAGAAAGCTGGCTAGATTGTCGGGCTCAACAGATAGTGATCAATGGCTCCATGTCTAGTTGGCAGCCGGTATCAAGCGGAGTGCCCCAAGGGTCGGTCCTGGGGCCGGTTTTGTTCAATATCTTCATTAATGATCTGGAGGATAGTGTGGACTGCACCCTCAGCAAGTTTGCAGATGACACTAAACTGGGAGGAGTGGTAGATACACTGGAGGGTAGGGATAGGATACAGAGGGACCTAGACAAATTAGAGGATTGGGCCAAAAGAAACCTGATGAGGTTCAACAAGGACAAGTGCAGAGTCCTGCACTCAGGACGGAAGAATCCCATGCACTGTTATAGACTAGGGACCGAGTGGCTAGGCAGCAGTTCTGCAGAAAAGGACCTAGGGGTTACAGGGGATGAGAAACTGGATATGAGTCGACAGTGTGCCCTTGTTGCCAAGAAGGCTAACGGCATTTTGGGCTGTATAGGTAGGGGCATTGCCAGCAGATCGAGGGACGTGATCATTTCCCTCTACTCGACATTGGTGAGGCCTCACCTGGAGTAGTGTGTCCAGTTTTGGGCCCCGCACTACAAGGATGTGGAAAAATTGGAAAGAGTCCAGCGGAGGGCAACAAAAATGATTAGGGGGCTGGAACACATGACTTATGAGGAGAGGCTGAGGGAACTGGGCTTGTTTAGTCTGCAGAAGGGAAGAATGAGGGGGGATTTGATAGCTGCTTTTAACTACCTGAAAGGAGGTTCCAAAGAGGATGGATCTAGACTGTTCTCAGTGGTACCAGATGACAGAACAAGGAGTAATGGTCTCAAGTTGCAGTGGGGGAGGTTTAGGTTGGATATTAGGAAAAACTTTTTCACTAGGAGGGTGGTGAAGCACTGGAATGGGTAACCTAGGGAGGTGGTGGAATCTCCTTCCTTAGAGGTTTTTAAGGTCAGGCTTGACAAAGCCCTGGCTGGGATGATTTAGTTGGGAATTGGTCCTGCTTTGAGCAGGGGGTTGGACTAGATGACCTCCTGAGGTCCCTTCCAGCCCTGAGATTCTATCATTCTATGAAATCTTGCTGCGCAGCGACTCACCAAGCTGGCTAGTCTTTGGGTAGCTGATCCAGCAGGTTTTGAAACATGTGCTTAGGGCTAGACCTCAGCCTACAGTTCCCCTGATTATCTGACAGGTTCTAGTGTCCCCTGAAACCTCTGGATAATCCTGGCTGATTGTAATGGCTCCACAAGAGTAAGTGGGGTGCTGCTATTGACGTGAATTTTTTGCAGCTACCACCTGCTCACCAGGGACAGGTTTTGTAGTTGAACGGTCTCAGGTCTTAACCAGAGAGGAAAACATCTGGGGACTGGCCAGGGAGAAACACTAGGGCTCCTCATTTGGGTACCGTGTGCAGGGGGTGAGCTGCTGACCCATAGGGTATGTTTGGAGGGTCAACAATATGTCTCTAAGGATGAACTAAAATAGCAGTGTGGCTGCAGTGAGCTGGGTGGCGGCACGGGCTAGCTGCCCAATGGAGTCACACCCAATCCCCTGGTACACGTTGTGACGGGTTGGTTCACAGAAACCCCCTTGGGAGCTGCCAGCTGATGTGCAAAGGCCACCTCTGTTTCTATTCTCCCCTGCCAGCTACTGGTGGTTCCAGCACTCAAAGTCTTGCTGACAGCCAGACACACCTATCTGCTCCAGACACAGACCAGAGTCTGAACGACCTATCCCAAAGCTGCAGGTTTACCTGAGAACAGCTCACAGAAGTCTGCTTGCCTTTAACACTCAGATGCCCAATTCCCAATGGGGTCTAAACCCAAATAAATCCGTTTTACCCTGTATAAGCTTTATACAGAGTAAACTCATAAATTGTTCGCCCTCTATAACACTGATAGAGAGATATGCACAGCTGTTTGCTCCCCCAGGTATTAATACATACTCTGAGTTAATTAATAAGTAGAAAGTGATTTTATTAAATACAGATAGTAGGATTTAAGTGATTTCAAGTAGTAACAGACAGAACAAAAGAAGTTACCAAGCAAAATAAAATAAAATACGCAAATCTATGTCTAATTGCACTAAATACAGATAAGATCCTCACCAGTTCCAAAATGTTCCCTTTTACAGGCTAATCTTCTTTTAGCCTGGGTCCAGCAATCACTCACACCCCCTGTAGTTTTCAGTTTCCTTCAAGTGTCCTGTGGGGGTGGAGAGGCTCCTTCTTTAGCCAGCTGAAGACAAAATGGAGGGGTCTCCCACAGGTTTAAATAGACTGTCTCTTGTGGGTGGAGACCCCCTCCTCTCCCTCTGTAGAATCCTGTCACAGAATGGAGATTCGAAAATCACATGGGCAGGTCACATGCCCATGCATGACTCAGGACTGCAGGTAGCAGCCATTACCCACATGCTGCCTTGAACGTCCTCAGGTAGACTTCTGATGTGGATTGGAATCTTCCAAGCTCTTTTGTCTGTTAAGTGCCCCCTGACTGAACACCTAATTTGCACATTCCTTTCCCCAGAAGTCACCAAATGTTCTAACTGAGGCCCCTTAGGAATCAAGCAATTACACAGCCCATGTTCATAACTTTGAACACACAAATGGTGCCTGCATACAACTAGGGTGAACATAACTAGTAGATCATAACCTTTACATAGATATGTACCTGGCACAGGCAGCACAAAACATATTCCAGTTATGTCATATTCCCACAAAGCCTTATGGGAGGTACCGTCACACACGTGCAAGTGGCTAGCCCAAGCCAGAGCCCAATGCTGCCATGGCCCCACTGCTGCTTTTAGTGCCCTCGCTCGAACAGAGCTAGCACCTGTCTGCCTACCTGCACTGGGAAGTTGTAGTGTAGAGATAGCCTAACGGCCCCGCATGCCGCTACTGGTGACCCACCTAGCCACAACAAAAGCCAGTGCCCACCCCAAGCCCTTCCAAGAGACACAGTATCATCCTTTCCAAGGGACAATGGAAAAGCCTATTCGACCAAATTAAAACTGGTCTCCCATGGAGCCTGCTGCCTTGCGCCTTGTTCAAGTGCAGCTGTGTCATCTGACTGAAAATGAATGTACTGCCACCAAAATTATACACAGTGGATGATCTCTTTCCCAGCCATTAGAACAGAGGGATCTGCGTTCACTGAAATGTTTAGCACCTTTCTTTGGAAAGGTGCAAAAGACCCAGAGTTAACCACCTGTTTGCTGGTAAAGCCTCCGGGCATTTTAATTTATCCCAGATGTGCCATGCTGCACTCGGGCTAGTAACATACACTATACTGGGCCAACCTGACCCCAGTGTACTATCTTTGAAGACAATGGCCTTACACCAGAGTTGTACTGGCCTAGCGACATTATAATCTACATGACATGCCAAAAATACATTACACCATTGTTAAGGTTGCAAAGTGAAGCACACACAAGTTAGGACAGGGCAGAATTAAGGTTGTTTATACTCAGCAAATTGAGCCCCAGGAGGGAACCCAGGAAATGAGGTACACATAAGTAGTTGCCACCTGTGAAAAATGTGATGTAAATGACTTACTTGGCATCATGTAGCAACTCTTTGGAAGAGCAGGGCCAGAATCTAGTGCCCCAGAGCAGCATTCAGCTGCTTTAACCATGGCAGTCCCCTGCCTCCATCGCTACACACCTTACAACTTCTGCAGCAGATGAGACAGGGGCCTACAGACAACAGCCTTCTTCACTGCACAATCCAGAGTGGGTGCCTCCTGTGCGCTGAATGAGGCAGGGGTCCTGTGGAGAAAACAGACTACTGTATACACCCAAGGGAGCACAGGCAACCTTAATACATCTGGCATTTCCTAACTACTGAGTGTTTGACTTTGCAATCTTAATAATATTGTCTATGTGTGTAATTTCCTAGATTTTTAGAAAAGTCAATAAAAAAATTCCATCAGGTAGACCCCCCACATGGGTCATCACAAGGGCTGGAACCTTCAGTTCCATCATCCAGACCTCTGCCACTTAAGCTAATGGAGTTGTCAACCTCTATATGGCCGAGCACTAGTGGGGGATGGGGCCCTTTGCCAGTGGGTTTCACAGCTATTTGCTAATGGCAGAGGAATGGTGAGACTCAGGAATCTTGGATTCCATTCCGGGGTCTGGAGGAGCATGTGCTTTAGTGGCCACAGACTCTTCCACCTGTTCCCCCCAAGCTTGACCCTTCTGCCCATCCCATTCAGCCTGTCCCTTTTCCAGTCCTGTCTCTTCGCCACTCTGGCTCCTTGTCCCAGTTTCCTGCTCCTTGCCCAGCCAGTCCCAATCTCCTCCTTGGGGCTTACTGTCCAAGCCTCAACCTCCCACTGCACATTCAATCCCAGTCTCACTGCCCTCCTCCAGCTCCTTGTCTGATCTCTCTTCCACCACTCTATCTCAGGCTCCTCTCCCACCCCACCCCACCCCAGCTCCTTGCCCCAGTCTCCCCACTCTCTGATTCCTTCTCCAGACACAGACATTCCTGAAAGCACGGGCTGTGACAATTGGGACATCATGGCGGCAGTGAGGCAGTGGATTCTGGGCCCGACAAACAAGCACAGACTGGTGGGACCGCATAGTGTTGCAAGTATGGGATGATTCACAGTGGCTGCAAAACTTTCGCATGCGTAAGGCCACTTTCCTTGAACTTTGTGAGTTGCTTTCCCCCACTCAGAAGCGCAGGAATACCAAGATGAGAGCTGCCCTGACAGTTGAGAAGCGAGTGGCAATAGCCCTGTGGAAGCTTGCAATGCCTGACTGCTACCAGTCAGTCGGGAATCAATTTGGAGTGGGCAAATCTACTGTGGGGGCTGCTGTGATCCAAGAAGCCAACGCAATCACTGAGCTGCTGCTATCAAGGGTAGTGACTCTGGGAAATGTGCAGGTCATAGTGGATGGCTTTGCTGCAATGGGGTTCCCTAACTGTGGTGGGGCGATAGACGGAATGCATATCCCTATCTTGGCACCGGACCACCTTGCCAACCAGTACGTAAACCATGAGGGGTACTTCTCAATGGTGCTGCAAGCACTCGTGGATCACAAGGGGCGTTTCACCGACATCAACGTGGGATGGCCGGGAAAGGTGCATGATGCTTGCATTGTTAGGAACTCCGGGCTGTTCGAGCAGCTGCAAGAAGGGACTTACTTCCCAGACCAGAAAATAACCATTGGGGATGTTGAAATGCTGAGCTTCAGTTCATCTGCAAATTTGACACCATCAGCTCAGGATTAAACAAAGACTGTGAATGGCTTGCCAACTACAGAACCAGTTTCTCCTCCCTTGGTTTTCACACCTCTACTGCTAGAACAGGGCCTCATCCTCCCTGATTGAATTCACCTCGTTATCTCTAGCTTGCTTCTTGCTTGCATATATATACCTGCCCCTGGAAATTTCCATTACTTGCATCCGAAGAAGTGGGTATTCACCCACGAAAGCTCATGCTGCAAAACCTCTGTTAGTCTATAAGGTGCCACAGGATTCTTTGCTGCTTTTACAGATCCAGACTAACACGGCTACCCCTCTGATACGAAATACCAATAGTTATTCTTAGGGACCCAGCCTACCCCTTGCTCCCATGGCTCATGAAGCTTACACAGGCAGCCTGGACAGTAGTAAGGAGCAGTTCAACTATAGGCTGAGCAAGTGCAGAATGGTGGTAGAATGTGCCTTTGGATGTTTAAAAGCTCACTGGCGCTGTTTGCTGACTAGGTTAGACCTCAGCGCAACCAACATTCCCATTGTTATTGCTGCTTGCTGTGTGCTCCATAATATCTGTGAGAGTAAGGGGGAGACGTTTATGGTGGGGTGCGAGATTGAGGCAAATTGCCTGGCGGCTGATTTTGAGCAGCCAGACACCAGGGCCATTAGAAGAGCACAGCTAGGCGTGCTGCGCATCAGAGAGGCTTTGAAAACCAGTTTCATGACTGGCCAGGCTACGGTGTGACAGTTGTGTGTGTGTCTCCTTGATGCAAACCCACCCCCTTTGTTGATTTTAATTCCCTTTAAGCCAACCACCCTCCCCCCTTCGATCACAGCTGGCAAAGGAAATAAAGTAACTATTGTTTTGAAAAAAGGAATAGGAGTACTTGTGGCACCTTAGAGACTAACAAATTTATTGTAGCATAAGCTTTCATGGGCTACAGCTCACTTCATCGGATGCATGTAGTGGAAAATACAGAAGGAAGAGATATATATACACACACATGAAACAATGGATCTTACCATACACATTATAAGGAGAGTGATCAGTTGTCAGCAGGAGAGAAAAAAAAGTCTTTGTGGTGGTAATGAAAATGGCCCATTTCCAGCACTTGACAAGGAGATATAAGGAACTGTAGGGGGCGGAGGGGAAGATAAGCATTGAGAAATAGTTTTACCTTGTGTAATGGCCCATCCACTCCCAGTCTTTATTCAAACCTAATTTGATGGTGTCCAATTTGCAAATTAATTCCAATTCAGCAGTCTCTCATTGGAGTCTGTTTTTGAAGTTTTTTTGTTGTAATATTGCGACTTTTAGGTCTGTAATCGAGTGGCCAGGGAGGTTGAAGTGTTCTCCAACTGGTTTTTGAATGTTATAATTCTTTCCAAATGCAAACAGATGGACATCATACCAAAAGGGCTGAAAGTAAAAAATCCATTACAGTCTACATACCACACAGACTATGCTGACAGATTGTTCCACACACTCTCAAAGAAACTGCGGAACCACCTGATCAACATCCTATACAGCAAACAAGGAAAGATTACGAATGAACTCTCAAAACTGGATACTCTCATAAAAAACCAACCTTCCACACAAACTTCCTCGTGGCTGGATTTTACAAAAACTAGACAAGCCATTTACAACACACACTTTGCTTCTCTACAAAAGAAAAAGGACACTAAACTATCTAAACTACTACATGCCACAAGGGGCCACAACAGTGGTTCCTTTAACCCACCCAGCAATATTGTTAATCTATCCAGCTATACTCTTAGCCCAGCAGAAGAATCTGTCCTATCTCGGGGCCTCTCCTTCTGCCCCTCCACCCCCACGAACAAGATACAATTCTGTGGTGACCTAGAATCCTATTTTCGACGTCTCCGACTCAAGGAATATTTCCAAAACACCTCTGAACAACATACTAACCCACAGAAACCTTCCTACCAACACTACAAAAAGAAGGATTCTGGGTGGACTCCCCCTGAAGGTCGAAACAACAGACTGGACTTCTACATAGAATGCTTCCGCCGACGTGCACGGGCTGAAATTGTGGAAAAACAGCATCACCTGCCCCATAACCTCAGCCGTGCAGAACACAGTGCCATCCAGAGCCTCAGAAACAACTCTGACATCATAATCAAAAAGGCTGACAAAGGAGGTGCTGTTGTCATCATGAATAGATCGGAATATGAACAAGAGGCTGCTAAGCAGCTCTCCAACACCACATTCTACAAGCCATTACCCTCTGATCCCACTGAGGGTTACCAAAAGAAACTACACCATCTACTCAAGAAACTCCCTGAAAAAGCACAAGAGCAAATCCGAACAGACACACCCCTAGAACCCCGAGCAGGGGTGTTCTATCTGCTACCCAAGATCCATAAACCTGGAAATCCTGGACGCCCCATCATCTCAGGCATTGGCACCCTAACAGCAGGATTGTCTGGCTATGTAGACTCCATCCTCAGGCCCTACGCTACCAGCACTCCCAGCTATCTTCGAGACACCACTGACTTCCTGAGGAAACTACAATCCATTACTGATCTTCCTGAAAACACCATCCTAGCCACTATGGATGTAGAAGCCCTCTACACCAACATTCCACACAAAGATGGACTACAAGCCATCAGGAACAGTATCCCCGATAATGTCACGGCAAACCTGGTGGCTGAACTTTGTAACTTTGTCCTCACCCATAACTATTTTACATTTGGGGACAATGTGTACCTTCAAATCAGCGGCACTGCTATGGGTACCCGCATGGCCCCACAATATGCCAACATTTTTATGGCTGACTTAGAACAACGCTTCCTCAGCTCTCATCCCCTAACACCCCTACTCTACTTGCGCTACATTGATGACATCTTCATCATCTGGACCCATGGTAAAGAAGCCCTTGAGGAATTCCATCATGATTTCAACAATTTCCACCCCACCATCAACCTCAGCCTGGACCAGTCCACACAAGAGATCCACTTCCTGGACACCACAGTACTAATAAATGATGGCCACATAAACACCACCCTATACCGGAAACCTACTGACCGCTATACTTACCTACATGCCTCCAGCTTTCATCCAGACCACACCACTCGATCCATTGTCTACAGCCAAGCTCTAAGATACAATCGCATTTGCTCCAACCCCTCAGACAGAGACAAACACCTGCAAGATCTCTATCAAGCGTTCTTACAACTACAATATCCACCCGCTGAAGTGAAGAAACAGATTGACAGAGCCAGAAGAGTACCCAGAAGTCACCTACTACAGGACAGGCCTAACAAAGAAAGTAACAGAACGCCACTAGCCATCACCTACAGCCCCCAACTAAAACCTCTCCAGCGCATCATCAAGGATCTACAACCTATCCTGAAGGACGATCCATCACTCTCACAGATCCTGGGAGACAGGCCAGTCCTTGCTTACAGACAGCCCCCAAACCTGAAGCAAATACTCACCAGCAACCACACACCAAACAACAAAAACACTAACCCAGGAACCTATCCTTGCAACAAAGCCCGTTGCCAACTCTGTCCACATATCTATTCAGGGGATACCATCATAGGACCTAATCACATCAGCCACACTATCAGAGGCTCGTTCACCTGCACATCTACCAATGTGATATATGCCATCATGTGCCAGCAATGCCCCTCTGCCACGTACATTGGCCAAACTGGACAGTCTCTACGTAAAAGAATAAATGGACACAAATCAGACGTCAAGAATTATAACATTCAAAAACCAGTTGGAGAACACTTCAACCTCCCTGGCCACTCGATTACAGACCTAAAAGTCGCAATATTAAAACAAAAAAACTTCAAAAACAGACTCCAACGAGAAACTGCTGAATTGGAATTAATTTGCAAATTGGATACCATCAAATCAGGTTTGAATAAAGACTGGGAGTGGATGGGCCATTACACAAGGTAAAACTATTTCTCCATGCTTATCTTCCCCCCCGCCCCCTACAGTTCCTTATATCTCCTTGTCAAGTGCTGGAAATGAGCCATTTTTATTACCACCACAAAGACTTTTTTTCTCTCCTGCTGACAACTGATCACTCTCCTTATAATGTGTATGGTAAGATCCATTGTTTCATGTGTGTGTATATATATATCTTCCTTCTGTATTTTCCACTGCATGCATCCGATGAAGTGAGCTGTAGCCCACGAAAGCTTATGCTACAATAAATTTGTTAGTCTCTAAGGTGCCACAAGTACTCCTGTTCCTTTTTGCGGATACAGACTAACACAGCTATTACTCTGAAACCTATTGTTTTGAAACCATTCATTCTTTATTTATTAATTTTAAAAAAATGAGAACGGACAAGGTAGCCCGGGTGGGAGAGGAGGGAAGGACAAGGCCACATTACTTATTATAGCCACACTAGAATGACAGCCTTCTGTTGCTTGGGCCATCCTCTGGAGTGGAGTGGCTGGGTGAGGAGGATATGGAACTTGGGGAGGGCAGGCAGTTATACAGTGGATGCAGGGGGGGTCTGTGCTCTTGTTGGCTTTCCTGCAGCTCCCCCAGATGCCTGAGCATGTCCGTTTGCTCCCCCATTAGCCTCTTCTCATCGCGCTCACTTAATGCTTTCCTGGCCTCTGCCACTGAATGCTGTGCCCTATCAGTGCGGGAGGACTGCATGAGCTGGGAAAACATGTCATCGCGAGTGTGTTTTTTTCGCCTTCTAATCTGCAATAACCTCAGGGACGGAGATGATAGGGGGAGCATAGAAACATTTGCACCTGCGGGGGGATAAAAAGGGAGAGTAAAATTTAAGATGATACATTTCTGAGAACAAAAGGGAGACTCTTTCACAGTGAATAAAGCAATTCACAGCAGACAGCACATGCACTTTAGGTACAAGGTCGCATTTTGCCTTTTATATTGAGCGCCTGCCAGTATGGTGACACATCACACACGGCTCGGCAACAGAATTCGGTTTCCAGGCAGCCATGGTACACGGATTTGGCTTCTAACGCCTTCATAACATGTGGGAATGGTTTCAAACTGCAGCGCCCTCCTTTCCCATAGCAAGCAATGCCGGTTGGGTTTCACATTTAAAAGGAGGGGCTGTGGTTTTCAGGTGGATGTGCAAGCACACACCTCCCCCCACCCCACCGCATGGCTATTCTCTGGGATGATCCCTTTTAGCCAAGCACAAACAGCCCAGCATGAATGGAGTCCTTTTACTGTTCCCTTACAAAAATTCCCCTATTTCAACAAAGTGACCATGAATGATATCACTCTCCTGAGGCTAACACAGAAAGATATAGACCGAATGTTGCTTGAATGCGACCAAAACCCGGGACCATTCACTGCCATGCTTTGTGCTGCAATGATTCCAGACTACTTGCTACTGGCTTGGCATGGTAAAGTGTCCTACCCTGGAGGACGAAATAAGGCAGCCCTGCCCAGAAACCTTCTGCAAAGACTTTCAGAGTACCTCCAGGAGAGCTTCATGGAGATGTCCCTGGAGGATTCCCGCTCCATCCCCAGACACATTAACAGACTTTTCTAGTAGCTGTACTGGCCGCGAATGCATCCCAAGTCTTCAGGGCAAATCACACATTAAACACTATTGCTTTTAACCCCTGTACTGTAGTTACAAATGTGCACTCACCAGAGGTGCCGTCTCCGGCTTCAGGGTCGGAGATCCCGCCTTGGGAGGGTATTGGCTCCAGGGTGATGAAAAGGTCCTGGCTGCTGGGGAGAACGGATTCACCGCTTGCCTGCTGCGCATTCTCCTCCTCTTCCTCATCCACAAAATCCTCCTCCCTGTTGCGTGAGGCTCCCCCCCTTGCAGGTGTCCACGGACAGTGGTGGGGGTCCCCCCCAGAATGCCATGCAGCTGATCATAGAAGCAGCATGTGTGGGGCTCTGACCCGGAGCGACCATTTGCCTCCTTTGTCTTTTGGTAGGCTTGCCTGAGCTCCTTGACTTTCACGCGGCACTGCTGTGTGTCCCTGTTGTAGTCTCTCTCCATCATGCCCTGTGCGATTTTGGCATATATTAGCATTTCTTCTTTTTGATCGGAGTTTGGCCTGCACGGATTCTTCTCCCCATACTGCAATCAGATCCAGTGTCTCCCTTTCGGTCCATGCTGGAGCTCGTTTGCGATTCTGGGGGGACTGCATGGTCACCTGTGCTGCTGAGCTCGCCACGCTGACCAAACAGGAAATTAAATTCAAAATTTCCCGGGGCTTTTCCCGTGTACCTGGCTAGTGCATCGGAGTTCAAAGTGCTGTCCAGAGCGGTCACATTGGAGCACTCTGGGATAGCTCCCGGAGGCCAATACCGTCGAATTGCATCTGCACTACCCCAAATTCGACCAAGCAAGGTTGATTTTAGCACTACTCCCCTCGCCGGGGAGGAGTACAGAAGTCGATTTTCAGAGCCCTTTAGCTCGACAGAACGGGGTTGGTTGTGTAGACGCATTCATTTTAAAATCAACCTAACGCGTAGTGTAGACCAGGGCTCAGTCTGACGGGCCAATGGACATATTACCAGTTTTGATTAATGTTCCCTTGGGAAGGTTCCTCAGGACCAAGATGGAGTTTCTGCTCAAAGTGGAAAGAAAGGGAGTGTGCACACCGCAGACTAGCCAGCTGGTTAGGGAACTCACCTGTGAGCTTCAACTCCCAGCTGTTCAGGAGCAAGGATTTAAAGTCCCTATCCCAGGTGAGGGCCCTAGCCAGCTGGCTGCAGGCTCTCTCTCTTTCTGGCCCAGTGAATGTTTAATAATTTACCCAGAATGAAACAGCTCCAGCAGAAGTGATTAAGAGAGATTCTACATCCTGGTGGGTAGGACACTCCCCCAGGATGTAGGGAGACCCCACTTAAAGTTCCTCCTCCATCTCCAGCAGAGCAAGGACTCTGGGTCGCCCATATCCCATGTGAGCACCCTGGACTCCTCTGGCTCTCATCTTTGGCAGAAAATAACATTGCTCTGAAAGGTCTCTGTTTCGTTCCAAAGTGGAATGAAAACAAATTTCAAACCCTCAAAATTTTTCACAAAGTTTAATCCTTGTTTTCCAGCCAGCCCTATAAGTGAGTGGGATATACGATAACAATGAGAGATATTACTTTGCACACAACAGCAATCATGTCAGATATAGCAATTTCATTTGCAGACATGGTTAGCATAGTTTAAAAATCTCATGCTTTTCCTTTATTCATGTAGGTCTGCAGGACACAATGGGTACGTCTACACTACGGGATTAGTCCGAATTTACGGAATTCGATTTTATGAAACCGATTGTATAAATTTGATTGTACGTGGCCACAGTAAGCGGATTAATTCGGCGGTGCGTGTCCATGTACAAAGACTAGCGTCGAATTCCAGAGCGTTGCACTGTGGGTAGCTATCCCATAGCTATCCCAGAGTTCCCGCAGTCCCCCCCTGCCCATTGGAATTCTGGGTCGAGATCCCAATGCCTGATGGGACAAAAGATATTGTTGCGGGCGGTTCTGGGAACATCCTCCCCCTCCCTCCGTGAAAACAATGGCAGACAACCATTTCGCGCCTTTTTTCCTTGTTGAACTGAGCGGACGCCATACCTCGGCAAGGATGGATCCCGCTCAGCTCAAGTTTGCAGTCATGAACATTGTAAACACCACGTGCATTATAGTGCAGTTTATGCTCAACCAGGACCAGAAAAGCCAGGCGAGGAGGAGGCGGCTACGGCAGCGCGGCGACGAGACTGATGCGGACATGGACATGGACACAGAATTGTCTCGCGCCACGGGCCCCGGCGCTTTGGAGATCATGTTGGCAATGGGGCAGCTTCTCGCTGTGGAACGCCGATTCTGGGCCCGGGAAACAAGCACTGACTGGTGGGACCGCATAGTGCTGCAGGTGTGGGACGATTCCCAGTGGCTGCGAAACTTTCGCATGCGTAAGGGCACTTTCCTGGAACTTTGTGACTTGCTTTCCCCTGCCCTGACGCGCCAGAACACCAAGATGAGAGCAGCCCTCACAGTTGAGAAGCGAGTGGCGATAGCCCTGTGGAAGCTTGCAACACCGGACAGCTACCGGTCAGTCGGTAATCAGTTCGGAGTGGGAAAATCTACCGTGGGGGCTGCTGTCATGCAAGTAGCCAAAGCAATCGTTGAGCTGCTGCTAAAAAAGGTAGTGACGCTGGGAAATGTGCAGCTCATTGTGGATGGCTTTGCTGCAATGGGATTCCCTAACTGTGGTGGGGCGATAGATGGAACCCATATCCCGATCTTGGCACCGGAGCACCAGGGCAGCCAGTACATAAACCGCAAGGGGTACTTTTCTATGGTGCTGCAAGCAATGGTGGATCACAAGGGACGTTTCACCAACATCAACGTGGGATGGCCGGGAAGGGTTCATGACGCCCGCGTCTTCAGGAACACTAGTCTGTTTAAACGGCTGCAACAAGGGATTTACTTTCCAGACCGGAAAATTACCATTGGGGATGTTGAGATGCCCATCGTTATCCTTGGGGACCCAGCCTACCCCTTAATGCCGTGGCTCATGAAGCCATACACAGGCAGCCTGGACAGTA
>QXTE01000233.1:1801604-1832325 GCA_003942145.1 Platysternon megacephalum
TCAGCTCTGTGTGGTCACCTGTGCTCACCAGGCTGGGCAGACAGGAAATGAAATTCAAAAGTTCGCGGGGCTTTTCCTGTCCAACTGCCCAGAGCATCCGAGTTTCGATTGCTGTCCAGAGCGGTCACAATGGTGCACTGTGGGATACCTCCCGGAGGCCAATACCTTCGAATTCTGTCCACACTAACCCTAATTCGAACCGGCAATGTCGATTTCAGCGCTACTCCCCTCGTCGGAGAGGAGTACAGAAACTGATTTTAAGAGCACTTTAAATCGAATTAAATGGCCTCGTTGTGTGGACGGGTACAAGGTTAATTCGCTATAACGCTGATAAATTCGAACTAAAATCGTAGTGTAGACCAGGCCAATGAAAACTGATCCCAATACTCAGTTTGCTAAGCGTCCTCCTTTGCAAAGATCTGCTTCAACTAGCCCAGCATTCATTAAAATTACGAAACTAAAAACTCCATTGGCAGCATAAGGAATGTAAAGATATGGATGTTTTTTACTGATGATGCATTAACAATTAATATGTGTTTTAATACAGCCAAATGCAAGATGATACATCTAGGGAGAAAGTATGTAGATCACACCTACAAGATAGGGGACGGTATCCTGGAAAGTAGCGACTCTGAAGAGGACGTAGGGATAATGGTGGAAACCAACTGACCATGAGCTCCCAGTGTGATGGCCTAAGAGGGTGAACATGATTTGTGGATGTATAAACAGGGGAATAGCAAAGAAGAGTAGGAAGGTAGTATTACTTGGGTATAAGGCATTAGTGAGACCATTACCTGAATTCTGTGTCCAGTTCTAGTGTTCACACTTCAAAAAGAACGTGGAAAAACGGCAAAGAATTCAGAGCAGAGCTCCAAGAGGGTTCAAGGTCTGGAGAACCTGCCTAACAGTAATTGCTCTGGAGCCTCTTCTGGAACCCGGATGTGTTAACATTCTGGGCGCGCTGCATCCTCTTCCTCTCTTTCTCCTCTAAGGCTACCGAGGAGCACGTGTGCTGAGGTGAAATATTCCTGGGCAGTCATAGAGTCATAGAATCATAGAATATCAGGGTTGGAAGGGACCTCAGGAGGTCATCTAGTCCAACCCCCTGCTCAAAGCAGGACCTACTCCCAACTAAATCATCCCAGCCAGGGCTTTGTCAAGCCTGACCTTAAAAACCTCTAAGGAAGGAGATTCCACCACCTCCCGAGGTAACCCATTCCAGTGCTTCACCACCCTCCTAGTGAAAAAGTTTTTCCTAATATCCAATCTAAACCTCCCCCACTGCAACTTGAGACCATTACTCTTTGTTCTGTCATCTGCTACCACTGTGAACAGTCTAGATCCATCCTCTTTGGAACCCCCTTTCAGGTAGTTGAAAGCAGCTATCAAATCCCCCCTCATTCTTCTCTTCTGCAGACTAAACAATCCCAGTTCCCTCAGCCTCTCCTCATAAGTCATGTGCTCCAGCCCCCTAATCATTTTTGTTGCCCTCCGCTGGACTCTTTCCAATTTTTCCACATCCTTCTTGTAGTGTGGGGCCCAAAACTGGACACAGTACTCCAGGTGAGGCCTCACCAATGTCGAATAGAGGGGAACGATCACGTCCCTCGATCTGCTGGCAATGCCCCTACTTATACAGCCCAAAATGCCGTTAGCCTTCTTGGCAACAAGGGCACACTGTTGACTCATATCCAGCTTCTCGTCCACCGTAACCCCTAGGTCCTTTTCTGCAGAACTGCTGCCTAGCCACTCGGTCCCTAGTCTGTAACAGTGCATGGGATTCTTCCGTCCTAAGTGCAGGACTCTGCACTTGTCCTTGTTGAACCTCATCAGGTTTCTTTTGGCCCAATCCTCTAATTTGTCTAGGTCCCTCTGTATCCTATCCCTACCCTCCAGCGTATCTACCACTCCTCCCAGTTTAGTGTCATCTGCAAATTTGCTGAGAGTGCAGTCCACGCCATCCTCCAGATCATTAATGAAGATATTGAACAAAACCGGCCCCAGGACCGACCCTTGGGGCACTCCGCTTGAAACCGGCTGCCAACTAGACATGGAGCCGTTGATCACTACCCGTTGAGCCCGACGATCTAGCCAGCTTTCTATCCACCTTATAGTCCATTCATCCAGCCCATACTTCTTTAACTTGCCGGCAAGAATACTGTGGGAGACCGTATCAAAAGCTTTGCTAAAGTCAAGGAATAACACATCCACTGCTTTCCCCTCATCCACAGACCCAGTTATCTCCTCATAGAAGGCAATTAGGTTAGTCAGGCATGACTTGCCCTTGGTGAATCCATGCTGACTGTTCCTGATCACTTTCCTCTCCTCTAAGTGCTTCAGAATTGATTCCTTGAGGACCTGCTCCATGATTTTTCCAGGGACTGAGGTGAGGCTGACTGGCCTGTAGTTCCCCGGATCCTCCTTCTTCCCTTTTTTAAAGATGGGCACTACATTAGCCTTTTTCCAGTCATCCGGGACCTCCCCCGATCGCCATGAGTTTTCAAAGATAATGGCCAATGGCTCTGCAATCACATCCGCCAACTCCTTTAGCACCCTCGGATGCAGCGCATCCGGCCCCATGGACTTGTGCTCGTCCAGTTTTTCTAAATAGTCCCGAACCACTTCTTTCTCCACAGAGGGCTGGTCACCTTCTCCCCATACTGTGCTGCCCAGTGCAGCAGTCTGGGAGCTGACCTTGTTCGTGAAGACAGAGGCAAAAAAAGCATTGAGTACATTAGCTTTTTCCACATCCTCGGTCACTAGGTTGCCTCCCTCATTCAGTAAGGGGCCCACACTTTCCTTGACTTTCTTCTTGTTGCTAACATACCTGAAGAAACCCTTCTTGTTACTCTTAACATCTCTTGCTAGCTGCAACTCCAAGTGTGATTTGGCCTTCCTGATTTCACTCCTGCATGCCTGAGCAATATTTTTATACTCCTCCCTGGTCATTTGTCCAATCTTCCACTTCTTGTAAGCTTCTTTTTTGCGTTTAAGATCAGCAAGGATTTCACTGTTTAGCCAAGCTGGTCGCCTGCCATATTTACTATTCTTTCTACACATCGGGATGGTTTGTTCCTGCAACCTCAATAAGGATTCTTTAAAATACAGCCAGCTCTCCTGGACTCCTTTCCCCCTCATGTTATTCTCCCAGGGGATCCTGCCCATCAGTTCCCTGAGGGAGTCAAAGTCTGCTTTTCTGAAGTCCAGGGTCCGTATTCTGCTGCTTTCCTTTCTTCCTTGTGTCAGGATCCTGAACTCGACCATCTCATGGTCACTGCCTCCCAGGTTCCCATCCACTTTTGCTTCCCCTACTAATTCTTCCCGGTTTGTGAGCAGCAGGTCTAGAAGAGCTCTGCCCCTAGTTGGTTCCTCCAGCACTTGCACCAGGAAATTGTCCCCTACACTTTCCAAAAACTTCCTGGATTGTCTGTGCACCGCTGTATTGCTCTCCCAGCAGATATCAGGGTGATTAAAGTCTCCCATGAGAACCAGGGCCTGCGATCTAGTAACTTCTGCTAGTTGCCAGAAGAAAGCCTCGTCCACCTCATCCCCCTGGTCTGGTGGTCTATAGCAGACTCCCAGCACGACATTACCCTTGTTGTTCACACTTCTAAACTTAATCCAGAGACTCTCAGGTTTTTCTGCAGTTTCATACCAGAGCTCTGAGCAGTCATACTCCTCTCTTACATACAATGCAACTCCCCCACCTTTTCTGCCCTGCCTGTCCTTCCTGAACAGTTTGGGGATTTTAGTTCCTGGGGTAGATACCTAGAGCATTGGCTGGTGCCTATAGTTGTATTTTAAAAATGTGAAGGAATTAATAAAATGATAAAATAAACACCCTCCACACATCAACCTTTCTAGGCAGAGTTATTGCTGCTGGATGACTGTGAAAGTGTGGGGCATTAACAGGGAAGTGCTGGATACCTTGGGGAATGGGTGTATAAATGTGTAGAAATTATAATGTGCAGAGATGAATATATTGGTTGGCTTTGCAGGGTGTTGACCCCAGGCACCCCACCCCACGGAGGGACTCTACAGTCATCCTGCTTCATTTTCCCAGTTTAGCTCTCCATTAAACTCATACACACCTAGGAGTTATAAAATACCATTCCCCCTCTTCTGGCCTGATTTACTGGGCCATTACAAGGTAAATGTACGAGGGGGACTTAGGCAATGCAACTCTCTATGGGCACCTCACTGCCCTCTGCACCTTCGAAAACGCTACTTGCCTGTAAATGTATCTGCATTTGAGGGCTGAGATGTCTGTGCGGATTGGGGAGCAGACTGAACTGTCTGCCAACAACATTGTTTTGTTTGGGATATTAAAAAAACAACAAAAAGGAGCGAGCAACTAGACAGAGAAAAGGAGAGAGAACAGCTACCCGCGCAGGCATGGGGCTTGAAGGGATGAAGAGGACACCCAGCCACTGCTTAGTTAGAGCTCCGGCAGCAAGAGTTTGGGAATTGCTCATCTAGAACAACAGGTCCCAAAGAGCAGGGTGTGCCTCTCGGGGGCAGGGGAAGCACAGAACAGCAGCAGTTCAAGTCCCCCTTGCTGTCCTGCTAACACAGAGGCATTGAAGAGGTTGGAGGAGTCTTAGCTTTCAAAAAAGTTTGGGACATGCTGTTCTAGAGAGTGAGGGTTATTGTATCAATGTGCCTTTGCTCATGCTGGAGATAATGATAGCCTGGTTCTGTCAAAATCAGGGCACTTGCCTGATGCAACTCAAGCATTTTAGGCCTTGAGCCAATAACTTTCTGTAAAATGTCTGTCTGATAAAAATCTACTAATGACTCAATAGTGTGTTGAGAGCTGACTGCACCCGCCTGTTTTCCTTTAAAGGGATTGGGTTGTTACATTCCCATACAGTAATACCTCCCGTCTCACTGCAGGTGATTGTGTGATCTGATGTAGCCACAGCTCATGCTGTTTTCTGTTCCATCTAGGATGGTGCTGTCTCTAGATAAATGGTTTTGGTGGCACGAATACTGGTTCCCACCGGGATTCACCTGGGAGGACATGAAGGAATCTGGGAGTATCTCATACCCCAAGCCTCGAGATCTCCTGCACATCGTTCCCTATGCCCTGCTCTTAGTTGGTGTCCGATACTTCTTTCAAAGGTAAGCCATTTTTTTCCCCATTGCACTTACTTGATTCATCTAGCATTTTACTGCTAGCTTTTCTTCAGGACACTCCCTTTCCACTGCTCGGTGGTGACTGCATGGCAGAATTGAGTCCTCAGTAGTTTATATTAAACTAAAGTGAGTCAGACAACCCTAGTGTTCGAAGCGGTTTACAGTCAACATAGAAACTGAACAGCAAAGTCTATTGTGCATATGCACCTCAATGATCTAAAGCAGGGATTCTCAAACTTCATTGCACTGCGACCTCCTTCGGACAACAAAAATTACTACACGACCCCAGGAGCGGGAACTGAAGCCTGAGCTGCTGGAGCTCCGCCGTCCCAGGCGGGGGAGTGGGGGGAGGGGGCAAAGCCCAAGCCCAAGGACTTCAGCCCTGGGCAGGGGACATGTAATCTGAGCCCTGCCCCCCAGGGCTGAAGCCAAAGCCTGAGCCCCACTCCCCAGGGGTGCGACTCGGGCTTTGGCTTCAGCCCCAGGCGGCAGGGCTCGGGCTTTGCCCCAGCAAGTCTAAACAACAGCCCTGGCAACCCCATTAAAACAAGGCTGGGACCCACTTTGGGATACCAACCCACAGTTTGAGAACTGCTGATCGAAAGTATAGACTGAACAACGTAATCTAAAGCAACCTAGCAGAAAGTCATAATTTTGCATGCATGAAAAATGTAATGCCAATAACTTCAGAGCCATTGAAATTTCCTTCAAACTCAGTGTATTCCTTTGATCATAATGAGATTAACAAAGTAAGCTAAGTTTCAACACAATTGCTTTAGTCACTGTTGCTCAGCAATATGTAAAACTTTTTATTGGAACACATGCGAAGGACATTAAGCTTAGGTTCAATTTTTCAATTAAAGTAGTTTTTCCATTTCCAGTCAACCACTTTGTTTTCTCTGAAGAATAAAATGTATTTTCCCAAAACTTTTGTCAGATAATCTTAACTAAAGATTTAATTTGCTGAAGTTTTTCAACTTAACCTTTTACTTAGTTTAAGAGTTAAAATTTATTTAAAATGTGAACTTTAAAAAAAAAGTTTCCCCAAATTTCAGATCGCTTGTGCTATAAAATGGCTGGTTTGCTATGCTTCAAACTTCCCATATAGGGAAAATTAGTTTCAAATGTGCATTTGAAGAAATTAGGTTGTAATTAAACCAATTTATTAATGATACTTGTAGCCAGTCTTTGCCACAATAGTCACAATTTGCCCTTATTCAAAATGGCCACAATTTCCCATAACTTACAATAGGATTGAAGCCATCTAATGAGATTGACAGTATTTATGCCCTCAGGGAAGATGGCTCCTATTTCACCAAGGCCTGGGCATGTGCCAGTAAGGCTGCCCCTAGTAAAAAGGCCTACATCTCCCATTGTTTCCTTTCAGGCTCAAGCCAGGCTGCCTCAGGAGAGATGGCCATTTTCTCTTTGTGGTGGTTACAAAGCTGGACAGGAAGCTGGACTTGTGACAAGCCCCAGCTCAGCCACTGGGGGTGGCTGCCAGGGCTCCTGGGGGAGAGATGTAATGTCCTCTGCCAAAGTTAGATTCTCTCCTCAGGGTGTAGCTTCAAAAGCTTGAGTCTGGAGGTGGGAATTTGTACTCACCTCCCCCCAGGTATTTCCTAGGAAATCCAGTTAATTTTGTTTGTCCCAACAGTTTTTTTTCTTGTCTGGCATATTGTTTAAAATAGTCCTTTGAAATTCAAAATACTACCCAGGGTTTACATTGGCCAGGGCTTGGTATACAGAGACCTCAGCCTGCTTAATGCCATGGCAAATACACCATTAAAAATCATTTTAATCTTTTATTAAGGATAAAGAAAAGCAGGGAAAACAAGTTAAAGCATTTGAAATTTAAAGTATTGCATCAGGCTTTCATTTTAAAAACATCCCTTGTTCCCTCTCCCTTTAGCTGGAGAGAGTCTTTAGAAGGGGGGAAAAAAACCCTTGTCAGACAGTCTCTTAGTTGGTATCACAGATGGTGAGAACTGTCCTTTGGGAGAAAGAAGAAGTGAGCCGAGATGGGCTGGAACTGTTGTTGTTGCTGCTGTTGTTAGAGTCCGATCCCAGGTGGTGGTTGGGATTCAGCTGGAGCCGCTGGAGGTGGTGGTGTCATCGGGCCCCTCTCTCTGGCCCGACCAGGTCAGGACAGCTCTGAGGATTAGGACAAAGGAGCTCCGGGGTCCCAGGAGATGATGGGGGTGGCAGCGATGATGATGGGCCTGTCAGTGAAGCTCTCTCCAATAGACAACAATTTTTCTCCCAAAGTCTTTTTCTTTAAGGACCCACAAAAGGACCCCCACATTATTTTGTCCACCAGTTAGGCCGAGTTTCCGGCACACCAGTTTTGGATCACTGATTTCTGGTTCCACGTTTTTCTTGCTTGCCAAGCATGATCTTAATACAGTCCTTGAATTATATCAGTAGGCTTTTTTGGTTGGACTAGTTCAGTCTTTCTTCCTTTCGTACCTTTCAACATCACCATTTGTTGTTTTAGGGTATTGTGACATATTGTGAACTTTCACATACTTTGTACAGTTGGGCTCACAATTATAGTAAATGTGTAGTCCTAATTGTTACAACAGAACACAGCTGCTACTGGTGTCCCATAGGTTCCCAGGCCCATATGGCACCAGGCTGTGTACTGCAATGGTGGCAGCCAAACTCATCACAGAGTGGTGTGGGAAAGTGGCCTGCTGCAGAGGAAGATACAAGGCAGCCATCCCTAGAAACCTTTGGGAGCAGATTGCAGATACTCTATGAAAGTTTCATCACAATCTCTCAGGAGGATACAAGGTGCGAAGGTTGCGGATCTCTCGAGACATCTAGATAGACTTATGTGTAGTGCTGGGGAGGAGCCAGTGGTCGTGGTACATATAGGTACCAATGACATAGGGAAGGGTAGGAGAGACGTCCTGGAGGCCAAATTTAGGCTGCTAGAAAAGAGACTGAAATCCAGGACCTCTATGGTGGCATTCTCAGAAATGCTTCCAGTTCCACACGCAGGACCAGGTAGGCAGGCAGAGCTTCAGTGTCTCAATGCGTGGATGAGACAATGGTGTAGGGAGGAGGGGTTTAGATTTATTAGGAACTGGGGAACTTTTGGGGTAGGGGGAGCCTATACAGGAAGGATGGGCTCCACCTAAACCAAAGTGGATCCAGAGTGCTGGCACTTAACAGTAAAAAGATTGCAGAGCAGTTTTTAAACTAAGAGATGGGGGAAAGCCGATTGCTGCAGAGGAGCACGTGGATCGGACTTCTTAGAGGAGAGTCTATTGATAGATTTCAGAGTGGTAGCCATGTTAGTCTGTATCAGCAAAAAGAATGAGGAGTACTTGTGGCACCTTAGAGACTAACAAATTTATTATGCCCAAATAAATTTGTTAGTCTCTAAGGTGCCACAAGTACTCCTCGTTCTTTTTTCTATTGATAGAGATTCTCTAGGTTTTAGTCAGGAGGAGCGGATGGAAGAGGATAAAGTATGGGCCAGATCAGACGAGAAACATTCACATAAAAAAGAATCTGACACATCAGAAAAGGGCAGACAAATAAACTGGCAAGTTTTTTAAGTGCTTGTACACAAATGCTAGAAGTCTAAATAATAAGATGGGTGAACTAGAGTGCCTCGTGTTAAAGGAGGATATTGATATAATAGGCATCACAGAAACCTGGTAGAGTGAGGACAATCAATGGGACACAATCATTCCGGGGTACAAAATGTATCGGAAGAACAGAACAGGTCGTGCGGCGGGGGTGGGGGGATGGCACTATATGTGAAAGAAAATGTAGAATCAAATGAAGTAAAAGTCTTAAATGAAGCCACATGTTCCATAGAATCATAGAATCAGGGTTGGAAGGGACCTCATGAGGTCATCTAGTTCAACCCCCTGCTCAAAGCAGGACCAATTCCCAACTAAATCATCCCAGCCAGGGCTTTGTCAAGCCTGACCTTAAATCTCTATGGATAGTAATTTCATGCTCTAATAAGAATATAACATAAGGGATCTATTATCGACCACCTGACCAGGACAGTGATAGCGATGATGAAATGCTAAGGGAGATTAGAGAGGCTATCAAAATAAAGAACTCAATAATAGTGGGGGATTTCAATTATCCCCATATTGACTGGGTACGTGTCACCTCAAGACGAAATGCAGAGACAAAATTTCTCAATACTTTAAATGACTGCTTCTTGGAGCAGCTGATACAGGAACCCACAAGGGGAGAGGCAACTCTAGATTTAGTCCTGAGTGGAGCGCAGGATCTGGCCCAAGAGGTAACTATAACAGGACCGCTTGGAAATAATGACCATAAGATAATAACATTTAACATTCCTGTGGTGGGAAGAACACCTCAGCAGCTCAACACTGTGGCATTTAATTTCAGAAAGGGGAACTATGCAAAAATGAGGAGGTTAAAGAGAAATTAAAAGGTACAGTGACTACAGTGAAATCCCTGCAAGCTGCATGGACACTTTTCAAAGACACCATAATAGAGGCCCAACTTAAATGTATACCCCAAATTAAAAAACACAGTAAAAGAACTAAAAAAGAGCCACCGTGGCTTAACAACCATGTAAAAGAAGCAGTGAGAGATAAAAAGACTTCCTTTAAAAAGTGGAAGTCAAATCCTAGTGATGTAAATAGAAAGGAGCATAAACACTGCCAAATTAAGTGTAAAAATGTAATAAAAAAAGCCAAAAAGGAGTTGAAGAACAGCTAGCCAAAAACTCAAAAGGTAATAACAAAATGTTTTTTAAGTACATCAGAAGCAGGCAGCTGCTAAACAACCAGTGGGGCCCCTGGACGATCGAGATACAAAAGGAGCGCTTAAAGACGATAAAGTCATTGCGGAGAAATTAAATGGATTCTTTGCTTCAGTCTTCACGGCTGAGGATGTTAGGGAGATTCCCAAATCTGAGCCGACCTTTGTAGGTGACAAATCTGAGGAACTGTCACAGATTGAAGTGTCACTAGAGGAGGTTTTGGAATTGATTGATAAACTTAACAGTAACAAGTCACCAGGACCAGATGGCATTCACCCAAGAGTTCTGAAAGAACTCAAATGTGAAATTGCGAAACTATTAACTATGGTTTGTAACCTGTCCTTTAAATCGGCTTCGGTACCCAATGACTGGAAGATAGCTAATGTAACGCCAATATTTAAAAAGGGCTCTAGAGGTGATCCCGGCAATTACAGACCGGTAAGTCTAACGTCATTACTGGACAAATTCGTTGAAACAATAGTAAAGAATAAAATTGTCAGACACATAGAAGAGCATAAATTGTTGGGAAAAAGTCAACATGGTTTCTGTAAAGGGAAATTATGTCTTACTAATCTATTAGAGTTCTTTGAAGGGGTCAACAAACATGTGGACAAGGGGGATCCAGTGGACATAGTGTACTTAGATTTCCAGAATCAGAGGGGTAGCTGTGTTAGTCTGGATCTGTAAAAAGCAACAGAGAGTCCTGTGGCACCTTTAAGACTAACAGATGCATTGGAGCAGAAGCTTTCGTGGGTGAATACCCACTTCGTCAGACGCATGTAATGGAAATTTCCAGAGGCAGGTATAAATATGCAGGCAAGAATCCGTCTGGAGATAACGAGGTTAGTTCAATCAGGGAGGGTGAGGTCCTCTGCTAGCAGTTGAAGTGTGAACACCAAGGGAGGAGAAACTGCTTTTGTAGTTGGCTAGCCATTCATAGTCTTTGTTTAATCCTGATCTGATGGTGTCAAATTTGCAAATGAACTGAAGCTCAGCAGTTTCTCTTTGGAGTCTGGTCCTGAAGTTCTTTTGCTGTAAGATGGCTACCTTTACATCTGCTATTGTGTGGCCAGGGAGGTTGAAATGTTCTCCTACAGGTTTTTGTATATTGCCATTCCTGATATCTGACTTGTGTCCATTTATCCTTTTACGTAGTGACTGTCCAGTTTGGCCAATGTACATAGCAGAGGGGCATTGCTGGCACATGATGGCATATATAACATTTGTGGACGTGCAGGTGAATGAACCGGTGATGTTGTAGCTGATCTGGTTAGGTCCTGTGATGGTGTTGCTGGTGTAGATATGGGGGCAGAGTTGGCATCGAGGTTTGTTGCATGGATTGGTTCCTGAGTTAGAGTTGTTATGGTGCGGTGTGTGGTTGCTGGTGAGAATATGCTTAAGGTTGGCGGGTTGTCTGTGGGCGAGGACTGGCCTGCCTCCCAAGGTCTGTGAAAGCGAGGGATCATTGTCCANGAGGGAAGATCCTTTCATGGATAGAGAACTGGTTAAAATACAGGGAACAAAGGGTAGGAATAAATGGTAAATTTTCAGAATGGAGAGGGGTAACTAGTGGTGTTCCCCAAGGGTCAGACCTAGGACCAATCCTATTCAGCTTATTTATAAATGATCTGGAGAAATGGGTAAACAGTGAGGTGGCAAAGTTTGCAGATAATACTAAACTGCTCAAGATAGTTAAGACCAAAGCAGACTGTGAAGAACTTAAAAAAGATCTCACAAAACTAAGTGATTGGGCAACAATATGGCAAATGAAATTTAATGTGGATAAATGTAAAGTAATGCACATTGGAAGAAATAATCCCAACTCTACATGGGGGCTAATTTAGCTACAACTAATCAGGAAAGAGATCTTGGAGTTATCGTGGATAGTTCCCTGAATACCTCCACGCAGTGTGCAGCGGCAGTCAAAAAAGCAAACAGGATGTTAGGAATCATTAAAAAAGGGATACAGAATAAGAAGGAGAATATCTTATTGCCCTTATATAAATCCATGGTATGCCCACATCTTGAATACTGAGTACCGATGTGGTCTCCTCATCTCAAAAAAGATATACTGGCATTAGAAAAGGTTCAGAGAAGGGCAATGTAACAGGGTGCTGGCTAGGAGATCCAAGCCAGGCCCTGTTAGCCCAGCTCCGCTTAAAAGGGGGATTAGTTAGGACTGGCCGGGGAGGCCACACCCTAATCACCTGAGGGGATGCACCTGCGGGCCTGAATGGCCAGCCTGCTATATAAAGCTGGCTGGGAGGAAGCAAGGGAGAGACAGGAAAGGGAGGAGCAAGGAGCTCTAGATTCCTGCTGGCAGGAGAAGCTAGCGGTCTCCCAGGGTGTTGGTCTGTAAGATATGTAAATAGTAGGTGGTGGGGATAGGCACGAACAATAAAAGAGCACTGGTGCATGTACTTTGGAGCGGTCTCTGACGGGCCGGGACAAGGCACTGCTACAGACAACTAAAATGATTAGGGGTTTGGAACGGGTCCCATATGAGGAGAGATTAAAGAGGCTAGGACTTTTCAGCTTGGAAAAGAGGAGACTAAGGAGGGATATGATAGAGATATATAAAATCATGAGTGGTGTGGAGAAAGTGAATAAGGAAAAGTTATTTACTTGTTCCCATTATATAAGAACTAGGGGCCACCAAATGAAATTAATGGGCAGCAGGTTTAAAACAAATAAAAGGAAGTTCTTCTTCACACTGCGCACAGTCAACCTGCCTGAGCAGGTTGTGAAGGCTAGGACTATAACCGGGTTTAAAAGAGAACTAGATAAATTCATGGAGGTTAAGTCCATCAGTGGCTATTAGCCAGGATGGGTAAGGAATGGTATCCCTAGCCTCTGTTTGTCAGAGGGTGGAGATGGATGGCAGGAGAGAGATCACTTGATCATTACCTGTTAGGTTCACTCCCTCTGGGGCACCTGGCATTGGCCACTGTCGGTAGACAGGGCTGGATGGACCTTTGATCTGACCCAGTATGGCCATTCTTATGTTCTTAAGGGCTGTCTCTATGCACATAAACAAAGTGGTCCACAAACCCCCTGCTTGACCCAACAGGGGAACGAAAAACAGATGCCAACTCTACCTCTGTTTGTTGTACCGCTTCCTCTTCTCATACAGCAGCAAAGAATCCTGTGGCACCTTATNATTTTAAACAAACTATTTAATACTGGTACACAGTGATGATGATTGTGAAGGTTGGTTGAGGTGGGTCAGAGGGTGGGATATTTCCCTTACTGCTAAATGATGAACTAGCAATTGGCTGAGCCCTCAAGGGTTAACTCTCTCTCTACACAAGGCAGCAAGAATGGAGGGAGATATGCGCATTTCCCTTAAGTACACTGCCTTGTTAATTAGATCAGCTTGTTGAGACACAGCTGCTGCAAGGTCCCTCCGTCCTGAGCCCTGCTCTATGGAAGATGGGGTAAGCAGGGTGCAGGAGCAGGGAGGAGGGGGACACCCTGACATTAGCCCCCCTCTTCCTTCCCTCCCCCCGCACAGCAAGCAGGAGTCTCGGGGAACAGCTCCAAGGCAGAGGGCAGGAGCAGCACATGGCAGTGGGGGGAGGGACACAGCTGAACTGCAGGCAGCTGCTGCACAGGGAACTTAGGGGAGCGGGGAGCTGATAGGGGGAGCTGATAGGGGGCTGCCGGTCCACCCTGGTTCCAAGCCCCCACCAGCTAGCTGCAATGGGCTGTTCTTCCTGCAAGCAGTGGACAAAGCAGGCGGCTGCCAAACAACTTTAGAAGGGAGCATTACACAATTTTAAACGAGCATGTTCCCTAATTGATCAGCAATGTAACAACAAAACAACGTTAACCAGGATGACTTTAAGTGAGGAGTTATTGTACAAGTAAAGCAATGAAGAGTCAATATTTGTATCTTGTTAACTTGGAGATGGGACGGGCACCATCTTTAAATTTAAACACTGTAAGGAAAAATGCATGCACAAACTTACCTGAGGTCCTTTCCACTTCATCAGTCTCATCTGCGGTGAAGTCTCAAGCAAGTTCTGGCTCACAGCATGGCTGGAGTCCCCCACTGTGTCTCTCCCCCATCATCCTTGCTGTTCATGACAGGGATCTCTGTGTCAGGCTCCTCCAAGGTATCCACAGGAATCTGCAGAGTGCTGGTGGGGTTTCTGACAAGTGTGGTATGCAGTTCATTGTAGAAGCACCAGGCTGCAGCCTAGCATCAGAACTATTGCTGCACTCCCTGGCCTTGTGGTACCCCTGACGCCTTTCCTTTGCTTTCACACAGCAAGTCTGCTGATCCCTGTCATACCTCTTTGCCTGCATCCCCCATGCAATCTACTCATAGATGTCCACATTTCTATGGCTGGTCCATAGCTGTGCTTGCATTGCCACTTCTCCCACAGGCCCAGGAGATCCAATTCTTCATGTGTACTCCAAGCAAAAGTGCTTTGTGTTTATGGAGCTGGCATGGGCAGTTGGGCAGTTCTACACAACAAGGATGAGCTGCTAGGTTTGCTCACCAGGGTGCAATCAGGAAAAAGTAATTTCCAAAACAATTTTAGAGTGGGGGTGGCTCCTGGTTCTCTGTGAGCCCTAGCCAGTGTAGTTTACAATTGTGACCAGAGGGGTCACTGTCACAGGGGATGGGGCATTGTGAGACAGCTGTGGAGGACTGTTAGGGGTGACACAGGCTGTGCAATGTTTGCACTTGCACTGTGTCGATCTCAGTAGGTCAACCATGGCGCCACACCGTTGGGGGAGGTGGCGTTACTGTGTCATTGTAATGGGGCACTTACATCGGCCATAGACAAATTGGAGCGTAGACAGGTGCACAAATAGGTAGACACAAGGCAACTTATGTTGACCCAACTTTGTGGTGTAGACCAGCTGAAGGAGGCACTATAGTGTCTGTTCAAGACCCAAAGCTTTTAAACTACTCGCTTTGTTGTTTGTTTAATCAAATGCTCTTATTTCTTAACCCTATTTAAGCTATTGCCTCTGTTCATACTGGAGTGCCACAATCTTGCCAATTTGCAGCTGTGTTTGCAGTACATCCATGTTTGTGAACTTGTGTTCAATGTTACCAACTGTAATCGGGGGAGGGGGGTGGTACTCATCTCTTGAGCACCTCCTGCTGCTGTGTGCAGTACTGCAGTCTTTTCCTCACTCCTGGTGCCCTCTGTAGGTTATCGACCTTGCTTGGTAGGTTTTCAGTGGCTCAGCCCTCTGGCCAGGTCACACACTCAAAATGAACCTCTTCCAGTTTTGCCCTCACCAGGGTCTTTAGCCCCAGCTGTAGGGCCTTTAAATTCAGCCCTACTCTCAGGCTTCCAAACAAACCTTGTTCCCTTCTCTGAGGTTAGGTTAGGCTTGTTCCCATCCTTCTTGGGGTTTACACCACTTCACCAGTGATCACTGGAGGAACACAGGCCCACCTACTATGCTGAGTTCAACTCCGAGACCCTATAAACAGCAGTCATGTACTGCTCACTTCAATTCATTGTTGTACTTCCTTGGGCCTCTTCCCACCTGGCCCCTGTATCACCACCCCTTACCTCAGGTTAAAGTTCTCCACTCCTCTCTCTCCCAGTTTAAACTCTGGTTATCCCTCAAGCTCATTTGGCCAGAAAGAAGCACCCTTCCTTGCCCCTCTGGTCTCAGCCAGGTACTGTCCTGCAGCTCCTTTTATCTGAGCCTGCTGGGCTCTGACTGGCTGCTTCTGTGAGGCCTCTATAGGCAGACCCGGCAGACCCAACTTTGCTGTTCCTTTCCTGGGGCAGGGTGTAGTAGGAACACAGGGCCTCCGGTAGGGAGCTGGAAAGGCCAGGTAAACCCAGTCACTCCAAACTTCACGATTTCATCATGGGTTTCATGATATTTAGTCCTTTTTCTTACAACCCTAGACCCTGGCGTCATTGACACATCATAATCCCCACTTTCATGTTTTTAAAAAAGCAAGTTTCTAGCAGTGGTTATAGAGATCGTGTGCTGGGAAATGTGTGCAAAATACAGAAGGGAAATAAAAAAAATTCAAATCCATATTATTAAAAATCTCATGATTTTGAAGCCAACCTTGAATTTTGACGGCTTGACTCACCATTTTTCAATGCTTGGGGTTGGCCATACTATTTTCATATGTATTTCTGATTGAGTGCACATTAGATATTGAGTGTATTGTTTTGGCACTGGAGCATGTCACAGTTCTGCTCGGATGGTGATACCAGAAATGCATGTTTGTGCTTGAACATTATGTGGCATCACCAGGTGACCACAGTGTCTTTATGCCAGATCAGTGGGATTAAATGTGCATCAGCAATGCCATGACACCTACAGGACTGATTGACACCTCACTTGGCTGAACCCTGCTGTGGTCTCTTGCAGATTCATAGCCCGGCCCCTGGGCAGAAAGCTGGGGGTGAGGGACAAGGTGAGATTGAACGCTCCACCCAATCCTGTGCTGGAAACCTTCTACGCTACTCACAGCAAGAAGCCAAAGGAGGTGAGTTCCTTCTCCTTCTACCATCCTCCTAGATTCAGACCCTAGCATCCAGGCACCTTCTCATCACTAGCAATCTACAATTTAATTGAACTGAGCTCTCATTTGCTAGTTATGAATCCCCATATTTATATTGTACATTGCAGGTGGCACCTGCATGTAGAACTGCTGAAAACCCCATTTTTTTCCATAGAATTTTTCAAATTAAAATGTTTACAAACTTTGAATTTTACCTCCTCTTTCTACCCCTTTGTTTGTTCTCCCTATTTCTGCAACAAGATTAATGATCATAGAATATCAGGGTTGGAAGGGACCTCAGGGTGTCATCTAGTCCAACCCCTGCTCAAAACAGGACCAACCCCAGACAGATTTTTGCCCCAGATCCCTAAGTGGCCCCCTCAAGGATTGAACTCACAAGCCTCGGTTTAGCAGAGCAATGCTCAAACCACTGAGCTATCCCTCCCCCGACCTATAATGCATAGGTCGTTTTATTTTTCCACGTTTTTATTTTATGTTTCCTTTTTCTAGTCTTTAACTGCAAAACTTCTCCAATTTTAGAAAAGTTACAAAGTGGCAAAAAGAAAATTTGTAACTTTTCCAGAGTTGAAGAAGTTTTGAAAAGTTAAAGAATGGAAAAAAGGGGGAGGGGGGGGAAGGAACATCATTCATTTTATTGAATTCAGTGAGAAGAAGTTATGATAAAATCAGGGACAAAGAAAAACAAATATCTGAGACTTTAAAATCCCTTGTTTTCAAAAACTGAATGAAATGAAAATTTCCCATAGAAAATTATCATAAAATGAAATCTTCTACAAAAAGTTTTGGTTTTGATGAAATCCCATTTTCAGCAGGAAAATGTTTCAGTCAAAACATTTTGGCCAGCTCTGCCTGCATGTAATGACTCATCTCACTCTGCATTTAATGCTAATTCTCTGTAAAGAATGAGTTTAGATTTTGCTGTTCATAGAATCATAGAATATCAGGGTTGGAAGGGACCTCAGGAGGTCATCTAGTCCAATCTCCTGCTCAAAGCAGGACCAATCACCAACTAAATCATCCCAGCCAGGGCTTTGTCAAGCCTGACCTTAAACCTCTAAGGAAGGAGATTCCACCACCTCCCTAGGTAACCCATTCCAGTGCTTCACCACCCTCCTAGTGAAAAAGTTTTTCCTAATATCCAACCTAAACCTCCCCCACTGCAACTTGAGACCATTACTCCTTGTTCTGTCATCTGCCACCACTGAGAACAGTCTAGATCCATCCTCTTTGGAACCCCCTTTCAGGTAGTTGAAAGCAGCTATCAAATCCCCCCTCATTCTTCTCTTCTGCAGACTAAACAATCCCAGTTCCCTCAGCCTCTCCTCATAAGTCATGTGCTCCAGCCCCCTAATCATTTTTGTTGCCCTCCGCTGGACTCTTTCCAATTTTTCCACATCCTTCTTGTAGTGTGGGGCCCAAAACTGGACACAGTACTCCAGGTGAGGCCTCACCAATGTCGAATAGAGGGGAACGATCACGTCCCTCGATCTGCTGGCAATGCCCCTACTTATACAGCCCAAAATGCTGTTAGCCTTCTTGGCAACAAGGGCACACTGTTGACTCATATCCAGCTTCTCGTCCACCGTAACCCCTAGGTCCTTTTCTGCAGAACTGCTGCCTAGCCATTCGGTCCCTAGTCTGTAGCAGTGAATGGGATTCTTCCATCCTAAGTGCAGGACTCTGCACTTGTCCTTGTTGAACCTCACCAGGTTTCTTTTGGCCCAATCCTCTAATTTAGTGGTCCCCAACCTTTTTGTCTGGCGGGCGCCAGATGACGAGCCACGGAGGACTGTGGCGGCGGACGAGCATCCGCCAAAATGCCGCCGACAAGCGGCAATGTCAATAGGTGTCGCCACCGAAATGCCGCCGACAAGCAGCGTCATCCAGAGGCGTCGCCGCCGAAAATCGGCGGCATTTCGGCAGCGACGCCTCTGGATGCTGCTGCTTCTCGGTGGCATTTCAGCAGGTGCTCGTCCACCAGCCAGTACGCGGGCGCACTTAGACGCCCCGGCGGGCGCCATGGCGCCCGCGGGCACCGCGTTGGGGACCCCTGCTCTAATTTGTCTAGGTCCCTCTGTATCCTATCCCTACCCTCCAGCGTATCTACCACTCCTCCCAGTTTAGTGTCATCTGCAAATTTGCTGAGAGTGCAGTCCATGCCGTCCTCCAGATCATTAATGAAGATATTGAACAAATATCTGTTGCTGTACCCATTCGTTACCTAGATAAGTAATGGACAGTGTGGCAGGGCCCACTTGTTCCTGCCTCTACTCACGTCCACAGAGGAGCTCGGACACCTTTATGCTGGCAAAGCACACAGTGCAGTTTATTTACAATGGCAGTTCCCACCACCCTTCTACAATATACAGCTGTACTCCTAGCGTTTTAGGGAGCCCTCAGCTCCTGAGGCAAATGGGGAAGAGCAATCTCTCTCTCCCTCTCTCTGTCTGCTTCCTCTTCTTAATGAGGTCTGCTCTGGTGTAATTAATTAGAGTTACAGTGACCAGAGTGTGGCTCAGCTGCTGTTGCCCAGCACTATGTCACAGACAGAAATCCAGAACATTGGAAAGTGACTTCACCATGGTCTTTGTGATATACTTTGATTCCTGGGCTTCCAAGGTTAGTGAGTTATGGGCTGGCAGTTTTCTAAAGAGACATTATTAAGGGCACAGGAGCAAACTATCCCAATGCATAGAAAAGATAGGAAGTATGGTAAGAGACCACCATGGCTTGACCAAGAGATCTTCAATGACCTAAAACTCAAAAAAAGAGTCCTACTAGAAGTGGAAACTTGGTCAAATTGCAAACATTGAGTATTTTAAAAAGCAACAAAAGAATGTAGGGACAAAATTAGAAAGGCCAAGGCAAAAAACAAGATTAAACTAGCTAGGAACATAAAGGGTAACAAGAAAACAGTTTACAAAGCAAAAGGAGAACCAAGACAGGGTAGGGACATTACTTAATGAGGAGGGAAAGACAATAACAGAAAATGCAGCAATGGCTGAAGTGTTAAATGCCTTTTTGGTTCAGTTTTCACCAAAAAAGTTAGCAGGGATCAGATGACTATGACAGCGTAAATTGGGTAGGCTCTGAGGCTACAATAGGAAAAGAAAAAGTTAAGAATTACTTAGACAAGTTAAGTATCAGAGGGATAGCCGTGTTAGTCTGGATCTGTAAAAGCAGCAAAGAATCCTGTGGCACCTTATAGACTAACAGAGGTTTTGCAGCATGAGCTTTCGTGGGTGAATACCCACTTCTTCGGATGCAAGTAGTGGAAATCTCCAGGGGCAGGTATATATATGCAAGCAAGAAGCAAGCTAGAGATAACGAGTTTAGTTCAATCAGGGAGGGTGAGGCCCTGTTCTAGCAGTAGAGGTGTGAAAACCAAGGGAGGAGAAACTGGTTCTGTAGTTGGCAAGCCATTCATAGTCTTTGTTTAATCCTGAGCTGATGGTGTCAAATTTGCAGATGAACTGAAGCTCAGCAGTTTCTCTTTGGAGTCTGGTCCTGAAGTTTTTTTGCTGCAGGACGGTGACCNACCTGCCCCTGGAGATTTCCACTACTTGCATCCGAAGAAGTGGGTATTCACCCACGAAAGCTCATGCTGCAAAACCTCTGTTAGTCTATAAGGTGCCACAGGATTCTTTGCTGCTTTTAGACAAGTTAGATGTCTTCAGGTGAACAGGATCTGATGAAATACATCCTAGAATACTTAAGGAAATGGCTGAAGAGATCTCTGAGCCATTGAGAACTCCTGGAGGACAGGAGAGAGCCCAGAGGACTGGAAAAGGGCAAATATAGTACCTCTCTATAAAAAAGGGGCATAAGGACAATCCAGGGAATTATAGACCAGTCAGCTTCACTTCAGTACCCAGAAATTGGTAAGCATCTAAAAGGAAATAAGGTAAAAGAGAACAAATCATGTAAAACCAACCTAATATCCTTCTTTGAAAGGGCAACAAGCCTTGTGGATGGGGGGAAGCAGTAGATGTCATATATCTCAGCTTTAGTAAGGCTTTTGATACTGTCTCACATGACTTTTTCATAAACAAACTAGAAAAATATACCCTAGATGAATCTACTATAAGAAGGGTACACAACTGTTTGGAAAAGTATACTCAGAGAGTAGTTATCAATTGTTCACAATCTAGCTGGAAGGGCATATCAAATAGGGTCCTGCAGGTATCTGTCCTGGGTCCAGTTCTATTCAATATCTTCATAAGTGATTTGGATAATGGCATGTAGAGTACAAAGTTTGCAGATGATATCAAGCTGGGAGGGGTTGCAAGCACTTTGGACGACAGGATTTGAATTCCAAATTATCTTGACATACTGGAGAAATGGTCTGAAATAAATAGGATGAAATTCAATAGGGACAAATGCAAATTACTACACTTAGAAAGGAATAATCAATTGCACAAATACAAAGTGGGAAATGATTGCCTAGGAATGAGTACTGCAGAAAAGGATCTGGGATTTATTCTGGATCCCAAACTAAAAATAAGTCAACAATGCAATACTGTTGCAAAAAAAAGTGAACATCTTTCTGGGATATATTGTCAGGAGTGTGGAAAGCTAGACATGAGAAGTAATTCTTCCACTCTACTCAGCATTGATAAGGCCTCAGCTGGAGTACTGTATCCAGTTCTGGGCACCACATTTCAGGAAAGATGTGGACAAATTGAAGAAAGTTTAGAGGAGAGCAACAACAATTTTAAAGGTCTAGAAAACATGACCTTCTGCAGAAAAGGACCTGGGGATTACAGTGAACGAGAAGCTGGATATGAGTCAACAGTGTGCCCTTGTTGCCAAGAAGGCTAACGACATATTGGGCTGCATTAGAAGGAGCATTGCCAGCAGATCGAGGGAAGTGATTATGCCCCTCTATTAGGCACTGGTGAGGCCACATCTGGAGTTTTTTGTCCAGTTTTGGGGCCCCCACTACAGAAAGGATGTGGACAAATTGGAGACAGTCCAGTGGAGGGCAATGAAAATGATTATGGGGCTGGGGCACATGACTTATGAGGAGAGGCTGCAGGAACTGGGCTTGTTTAGTCTGCAGAAGAGTGAGGGGGGATTTGATAGCAGCCTTGAACTACCTGAAAGGGGGTGTCATATACATACAGATAAGGGTAGCATAAAATCTCTCCTGGGTAGCTGTACTGAATCTTTATCTGTAAGGGGTTAAGAAGCTCAAATAACCTAGTTGGCACCTGACCAGAAGGGCCAATTAGTAAAGAAGATACTTTCAAATCTGGGGTGGGGGTGGGAGGGAGGTTTTGTTTGTGCTCTCTTTGTTGTTCCGTCTCTGGACGGAGAGTGAGACCAGGCAGGTAAAACATCTCCTGAAAACATACCTGAAATAATTCATATAAGATTACAAAAATTGTAAGTAAGGGCAAGGAAATGCATTAGATTATCTTTTGTTTTAGCTTGTGAATTTTCCCTATGCTAAGAGGGAGTTTTATTCCTGTTTTTTGTAATTTTGAAGCTGAGCCTAGAGGGGAATCCTCTGTGTTTTAAATCTTTTTATTACCCTGTAAAGTTACCTTCCATCCTAATTTTTGCAGGTGTGATTCTTTTATTTTTTCTTTAAATAAAGTTCTTCCTTTAAGAAAATGATTGGTTTTTGGTGTCCTAAAATAAAGGGTCTGGTCGGTACTCACATTATTCTCAAGACTCCCCAGGAAAGGGGATGAAGGGGCTTGGGGGAATATTTTGGGGAAATAGGGACTCCAAGTGACCATTTTCCTGAATTTTTGTGTAAATCACTTGGTGGTGGCAGCAATACCATCCAAGGACAAGGAAAGGAATTGTACCTTGTGGAAGTTTTAACCTAAGCTGGTAGAATATAAGATTAGGGGGTCTTTCATGAGGGTCCTCACATCTGTACCCCAGAGTTCAGAGTGGGGAGGGGAACCCTGACAGGGGGTTCCAAAAAGGATGGAGCTCGGCTGTTCTCAGTGGTGGCAGATGACAGAACAAGGAGCAATGGTCTCAAGTTGTAGTGGGTGAGGTCAACGGCAGGACGAAAGTGAGTGACCCTCCCTTCACCCCATTCCTCTCGCGCACACACCTGTGGCTCGGACTCCACCCTGACCCCAAGCTCCCCAGTACCTGGGGCATGTCTCCTCACCGATCTCCTCCTCCTGCGCATGCTTTTGTTCAACATCTTGATTAATGATCTGGATGATGGGATTAATTGCACCCTCAGCAAGTTCGCAGATGACACTAAACAGGGGGGAGAAGTAGATAGGCTGGAGGGTAGGGATAGGGTCCAGAGTGACCTAGACAAATTGGAGGATTGGGCCAAAATAAATCTGATGAGGTTCAACAAGGACAAGTGCAGAGTTCTGCACTTAGGAAGGAAGAATCCCATGCACCGCTACAGGCTGGGGAATGACTGGCTAAGCAGCAGTTCTGCAGAAAAGGACCTGGGGATTACAGTGGACGAGAAGCTGGATATGAGTCAACAGTGTGCCCTTGTTGCCAAGAAGGCCAACGGCATATTGGGTTGTATTAGTAGGAGCATTGCCAGCAGATCGAGGGAAGTGATTATTCCCCTCTATTCGGCACTGGTGAGGCCACACCTGAAGTATTGCGTCCAGTTTTGGTCCCCCCGCTACAGAAGGGATGTGGACAAATTGGAGAGAGTCCAGCAGAGGGCAAAGAAAATGTTTAGGGGGCTGAGGCACATGACTTTCGAGAAGAGACTGAGGGAACTGGGGTTATTTAGTCTGCAGAAGAGAAGAGTGAGGGGGGAGTTGATAGCAGCCTTCAACTACCTGAAGGGGGGTTCCAAAGAGGATGGAGCTAGGCTGTTCTCAGTGGTGGCAGATGACAGAACGAGAAGCAATGGTCTCAAGTTGCAGTTGGGGAGGTCTACGTTGGATATTAGGAAACACTATTTCATTAGGAGGGTGGTGAAGCACTGGAATGGGTTACCTAGGGAGGTGGTGGAATCTCCATCCTTCAAGATTTTTTAAGGCCTGGCTTGGCAAAGCCCAGGCTGGGATGATTTAGTTGGGATTGGTCCTGCTTTGAGCAGGGGGTTGGACTAGATGACCTCCTGAGGTCTCTTCTAACCCTAGTCTTCATTGATTCTATAATTGTGTGTGGAAGGAGCAGGGGGAGGATTGTTTGTGGAAGGTGCAGGATTGTGTGTGGAACGGGGAATGTGTGTTGAAGTGGCAGGGGGGATTATGACTGGAAGGGATGGCGGGGATTGAGACTGGAATGGGTGGGGGGGATTGTGTGTGGAAGGGGAAGGGTTGTGTGTGGAAGGGAGGATTGTGGTGGAAGTGGCAGGGGGATGATTGTGTGGGGAATGGGAAGGGGACAGATTGTGGGGGGGCAGGGGGCAGATTGTGTGTGGAAGTGGCGGGGGGGCTTGTGTATGGAAGTGGCAGGGGGGATTGTGTGTGGAAGGGGCAGGGAGGGATTGTGTGTGGAGGGGGGAGGGTTGTGTGTGGAGGGGCAGGGGGCAGATTGTGTGTGGAGGGTCAGGGACGGATTGTGACTGGAAGGGGCAGGGGGAGGATTGTGTGTGGAAGGGACACGGGGGGATTGTGTGTGGAAGGGGGAGGGTTGTGTGTGGAGGGGCAGGGACGGATTGTGTGTGGAAGGGACACGGGGGGATTGTGTGTGGAAGGGGGAGGGTTGTGTGTGGAGGGGCAGGGACGGATTGTGTATGGAAGGGACATGGGGGGATTGTGTGTGGAAGGGGGAGGGTTGTGTGTGGAGGGGCAGGGGGCAGATTGTGTGTGGAAGGGACAGGGGGATGATATTAGTTCTGAGGGATTTGGGAGGGGTTTTCATTTTAGTTTTAACAGTGGCTTAAATAGGTTTTTATGATTGATTGGTAACATCATTGTGAGTTCCTGGAGTTTGGATGGGGTCCCACTGACCAAACTGCCATAAATCAGCAGGCCTCTCCGAGGAAATCTTCTGCTCGTCCAAGTGAGCGTGATCACTCCAACTGCAAACCACTGCACAGTTAGGTGCTATTGGAGCCTCTGCTCAGGAGACTTCCACCCAGGCAGGTGTGAATGCTGCCTGGAGCTAGCAGGAGGCGTGGGTGAGGCCCAAAGAGCCCTGGGCAGAATGGGACAGATAGTGTCTTTATTCCTGTGATCTGAGATTGTAGCTGTAGATTGTAGACTGACCAAGCCTTGGACTCATTCTGGCCCCTGCCCCAGGTGGGAAGAGGGATTAGTGAGGGAGGCTGGGCACTTCTGCTATTTGTGCCATCAGGGAGTGTGAGTCCTGTTTGCTTGGCTGTTTTCCAGGGGCAGCTGATCAGCTTATCCAAGCAGTGTGACTTGCCCACCGGAAAGGTGGAAAGGTGGTTCCGATACCGGCGGAACCAGGACAAACCCAGCCTGACTACAAAATTCTGTTCAGTGAGGTGAGTGATGTGGCCAGAGGCCTTGGGTCACTTCAGCCTTCCAGCAGGGTCTGAGCTCTGCAGTCTGTGCACAGCCTCCCAGCACCTCCATGGTCCCAGCTGGAATGTGCCCTTCCCGCTGCCCCTCTGCTTCGCCTCCCCCCTCCTGTGCTGCCTCCCTACCCTAAATCAGAGGCCTCGCTTTTCCCTCCACCTTCAGCCCCTGAACTGTCTCCTTGGCCCTGTCTCCTCCTACCCCTGCCCTCAGGGCCGGCCCACAACATTTTGGCACCTGAGGCAGGAAGCTCAATTGACGCCCCCATACCCCCTTGCTTGGGCCAAAACTTTGAAAGGTCTCAATTCTGCCTTCTTCCTGTTCTACTCCTCTCATGGTACTGCTCTGCTACCTACTAATAAAGGAGAACTAACAACTTAAAATGCCTTGTTCAAAAATGTTAAGTAACACTTCACTTTCAAACACCTGAACAGCAAATGTAACTTTTCTTCTCTGCATAGTAAACACTGGCATTTTTATCTGTTTGAATAATCAAAGTGGTGCTTTCCATGTCTTCTTGGTTGCAAAGATTTGAACTGCTTTCTGCTGAAGGTCCACAGTCTGGGCCAGCTCATGCTCTATTGAGATGGTTGCAAGGCCGACCAGCCTCTCCTGTGTCATTGTGGAGCATAGATGTGTTTTTATTAACTTCAGCTGCGTTCTCCACTGGCAACAGGAAGTGTTAGAACTATGCGGAGAGCAACAAAAGGATTTGGAAAGAGGGTGGTCATCTTATTTGTGCCCATATATTCCAGAACAGCCTTTGGAGTTGATCCTGCTGAAATGCATCTTGAAAGGGTTTTCAGTTCATCACCTAAATCACTCGCATCAATATCGCGCATGTCATCATGTGTCAACACTGTCTCTAGTGCCCTGCATTGCTGGTGTAGGTCTTCTTCAGGTATAGTGAGGAGTTTTGGAATATCAGACAACATCCCAAATATACTGCTGTGTTCCTTGAGCTGCATGAAACGTTCTTCAACTGACTGTATTGCACAATCTAGCACCTGGTTCAAGAATTCAACTTTGAATTGTTGTTTGGGGTCTCTTATGGGATTATCCCGTGCCTTGTAATCAAAATGTCGTCTTCTTCGGTGACTCTTGTATTCTTGAATGGGTGGGAAAATAGCTTCAGTGTGAAGTTCCTCTGCCAACTTCTGTGCACTCTTCAGAACATTTTGAAATCCCTCATCTGACCAGTAAGACTGCAGGTATGACTTTGCTTTGTCCAGTTGTTCCATTGCTCCAGATATATCAAGGTCAACACCTTGGAGTCTCTTGCTTACAACATTTATTTCAAACAGTATGTCATGCTACAACACTAAGCCACACAGAAATTTGAAGTTATGTATGTTTCTGGTGATTCCATTTCCCTCTGCCACAGTTCGCCCATGAACAGTTCCTCTCATAGCATTATCCACCATAATGGCAACTATGGCATCATCTATCTTCCCAATTTGGTGTTTGATAGGCTTTATCGCCTCCACTCGACTTTCCCATCATGTCGCACTCAGTGGTTTCAGTGTCAGAGAGGATGTTCCCAGATGTTGCTTCAAAATTTGCCATCGATAAATTGATGCAGAGAAAAATACATAGATGCTTTGAATGACATTAAAAAATTCAGCAGCCTCACTAGAAGCTGATGCTGCATCACTGACCACCAAGTTCAATGAAGGAGAACTGCATGCGACAAAAAAAGCTCGAGGGTTTAACTCTCGGATCCGTGTCTGCACTCCTCTGTTCTTTCCTCTCATGTCGGCACCATTATCTGACCTCTCATGTCAGCTATCGCAATTCCCATATCTTCCAGCTTTTTAAGAAGCACATTTGTCATACCAGCTCCTGTAGTATCATCAATGTCAATAAATTCTAGAAAATGCTCTCTGACAGTCACCACTGCAGGGACATTTTCACTAGGTTCTGTTGTTGTTACAAAACGCACCATTAAAGTCATTTGTTCTGTATGGCTGATGTCAGGTGTGCAGTCCAGAGTAACAGAGTAATATCTCGCTGACTTCAGATCTGCCACAATCTTCTGTTTGACTTTTGTTGCCAGTAACTGTATGATCTCATTTTGAATTGTTTTTCCAAGGTAGTGGTGTGTGTACATTTCTTGGGTGGTGACTCTTCTTAGATGCTCCTGGAGTACAGCATCAAACTCAGCCATCAGCTCCACAATTTTAAGGAAGTTTCCATTGTTTGGCACATACAGCTGATCTGAAGTGCCACGCAGTGCTAGGTTTTGGGTAGCAAGCATTCTCACAATGGCAATGAGCCTTTTCAGAACATTTTGCCAGTAAAGAGACTCTGATGCAATCTTCTCTTGATGCTGATCATCTATGGTGGCCTTTAACCTTAGTCTCATCTCAAGCTCTTTCCACCTATGGAATGCTCTCTGGTGATTTGCTGCCTTCTCATGGCATGCCAGATTTCTAGCCAGATTTTTCCAGTCCTTTGTTCCTGTAGAACCCAATGTGGCTGGAACATTAGACTGGAAGAGTTTGCAACAAAAACAGTATGCAGCATTCTGGGTTTTTTAGTACATAAGCCATGGCCTCTCCACTTTGTCACCATTGGGGATTTAACGCCAGTAATGTGTTGGATGGAAACTTCTATTTTCATTGTCTTTGGGGAACATTAAGTTTTTCACTTGCTGTGGCCCATGCAGTACAAGGAAGTCCCTCAGGCTACTGCTCAAGTGGGTCTACAGTCCTGGATCATCTAGACTTAAGGAACTAAACTCAGCAGCAGCTGTTTCCTGTGCCTCCACCACACTCTTCTCTGAGCTACACTTTTCTTCAGGGATGTGCATGGTTACATCCATTTGAGATGGAGATATGGATGCTGCAGTAGCTGCCAGGTCACCTGCACTCTGACTAACTAGAAGATCAGGCATCTCCTCACCACTCACATCCTCACTGGGGCCGGAAGGCTCACCGTGAACATTTGTGTCTATGTATCTCAGGAGAGCTCCTTCCTGCTTAGATAGAGAAAAGCTTCCTTTNCCCCCCCCCCCCCCCCCCCCAGTCTGGCACCTGAGGTGGCCGCCTCAGTTCGCCTCATGGTAAGGCCAGCCCTGCCTGCCCTGTCCCCACCTGCTTTTACCCTCATCACCCATAATTCATCCAGGTTCCCTTACCTTCAATTGAGTTTTCTCCTCAGGTTCTGCTTTCAAACATACATTCTATCCTGTAGCCTGAAAAATCCCTCTATTGACCACACCTGTCTTCCCAACTGCCAACTGTTTCCCTCCTCCCGTTCATGATGCTGTGCCTGTAGGCACAGCTATGAGCTGGGGGGGTGCTGCATAAACTGCACCCCACCCAGAAAGGCTTGTGCCTCAGAGACACCCCTCGGAGGGTGTGCTCCACAGCAATGCTTATTCACTACTGGCCTCTACCAGCAACACATTACAACATGTCCTGTGCCACCTCAGTTGTCCTAGCCAGGGCATGATCACCCATTCCTTGCACTCCCGTCCAGCTTGGGCTCCATCTGCTCTGAGCAGGAGTAAGCAGCTGCACAGAGCTAGAGCACAGAAGTTCTTGGCTCCCAGGAAACTATGCTGCCTCCTTGCCAAGCCTAACAGCATCCTCTCCACCAAATCCCCTTTATCTGTCTGCTTGCCTGTGACACAGATGGTCACTCCCACCTCATCCTCCACAAATGAAACTTGGCTGCCTTGCCAAAATATACCACGTCCTACCCCAAACTGCCCCCTAAGGCCTTGTCTACATTGTGTAATAGAACCATTGATGACTATAGTTGTCATGAGAGTGGCAACTCAACCAGTGGTGAATATGGTGTGTTCTAGTCTATACTTCCATTTAAAACATGGTGAGCTCACAACCATTACTGACAGTTCCTATCAGCAGTGCTTCAGTTTGACAGTATGTACCAGGGCTAAGAAAATTTAGACTGGGCTTATTTGAAGAGAATATGGAGCAGTGGGCCAGGGCTGATGGAAGTGATACGAGATACACTACTGTGCGTTATAAGCAGTTATATACAGTATTACATGTTGCTCCCTTTTTGTGAATGAGGGAATAAAGTGCACCTAGAGCTCTGCTATCAAGTGGAACTCATTTGAGTGCTATATGCTGTGCAAGTATGTATTAGCTAAGGTCAGTGGTTGAACGAATGACTGACACTAGGTGTGGCCAGAAGAGCTGAGCCTGACCACTGATGAACTTCTAATTTCCTTTGTTCTTTTCTTACTTGCTTTTAGTTGGAGTTCTTTGTGTTACCTCATTTCCTTCTGCACTGGACTTGTGGTCTTGTATGATGTGAGTATGTAATCAGCACCCACCCTACCTTGCTAGCAATGATGCACAAAAGGCAAACGTGTTCAATAAATATTTCTGTTCTGTACTTGGAGAGAAGCAGGATGATGTGCTTGTGTCACATAAGGATGATGAAGTACTTTCCAGTCCATCTACTAGGGGAAAACGTTTTTAAATCACCCAAAAACTGCACAGGAAGTTCAAAGGGCATAAAAGCTAACACAGAAATTTCACCCTGCGAGGCCATCCACATATTAAAAGAAGCAGGAGCTTAATGTAGTCTAATGGAAAATCTTATTGTAAGACTGTTTCAGAATGCATCCTTTATGATGGGGTCAAAACAAGCACCTCCATTTTGTACTATTATATAATCTATAATGGGAACAGGCCTAATTCATTAGGCAGCTGGTTGGGAGAGGAATGTTTCTGACATTCTCACAGTTAGATTACACTGTTTCTTTACAGAAGCCCTGGTTTTGGGACCCAAGAGAATGCTGGGTGGGGTATCCACAGCAGGTAAGTCATCCAGGCGTGTTGGTCCATGTAACAGCAACTCAGAAGGTTCACATAGTCTCTTGGCCTTTGTCAGGACCTGTGCCAAGCAGCTGGATGCACCCCTTATCCTGTACTGTTTAAGGTAGCCCTTAGAGGGCTCTTTACAGGCGAGTTACAGCATGTGCCATGGACAGACTGGTAAGCACGGCAGGTCTAGGTTTGAGTCCAAAGAATGCAATCACCTGTTAACAGGCAGGCTAACCCTTCAGTTCAGCAGAGGTGTGACTCTGTGTAGTCACCCACTTCCACAGACGGTTCATTCAAATCAGTGTAATAAAAAGATCCTACGTGGTAAAGGCAGAATCACCTCCAAGGGCAAGTACATTTCCCCCGTGGAGCTGAACATAGCTGGGCCTTCTGCAAGTCTGCATCCCATTGGTGTAATGGCTATTCAGACATTCACAAGAGGGGAGAGATGTAAAAGGGCTGTGGCCATGTCAGGACTTAGCCAGCTCTGCACTCCTGCAAGCAATGGGGGACAAACTAATCTGACAGGTTTCAGAGTAGCAGCCGTGTTAGTCTGTATCAGCAAAAAGAACAGGAGTNTATGACTGCTGTTCTGCACCAGCAGTTGAAAGGGACAAATAAGCAGGCTGGTAGCAGGGCCTGAGTGAGGGAAGATATCAGCGTCGTAAGGGCCTAACTGGCTCCTACTACTTCAGTTGACTGCCTGTTCTCCTCAAGTGGGTTCAGGAAAGCAGCAGGAAACAGGAAGCTCCCTGAGAAGTTGGTGTGAATCAGTCCAGGCTCCTGGGGGTGCTGGAGAGGTACATAAGAGGCTCCTCCTCCTCTCTCTCCCTGCAGCTCCTGCTGCTTTCTGTTATTCCCTCTCACCTTTTCTCCTGCCTGCCTGTTATGTCTCTTGTGCCCTCCTTCCTCCAGCACAGCACTCCACCATCTCTGTGCATCTCGAGCAGAGAGAATACACATGCACCAGCAGCAGACACAATTTTCTACACTCTGGGTCCTAGTGGCGCCCTCCCACAGTCTGGCTCCTGAGGCAGCTGCCTCAGTT